>CM046449.1:29184166-29377571 GCA_025506515.1 Flaveria trinervia | reverse complement strand
GTGGATGATGTGATGATGTTGATGATGTTGATGATGTTGATGATGTTGATGATGGATGATGTTGATGATGTTGATGAGTGATGATGTGATGAGTGATGATGTTGATGATGTTGATGATGTTGATGATGTTGATGATGTTGATGATGTTGATGATGTTGATGATGTTGATGATGTTGATGATGTTGATGATGTTGATGATGTTGATGATGTTGATGATGTTGATGATGTTGATGATGTTGATGATGTTGATGATGTTGATGAGAAGAAAGGAATCACCATGAAGAAAACGAAAACAATAGCGATGACGGTGAAACTAACCGGGGTGAAGGTTCTTAAGATTATAGAAGAGATGGTAACTGTGGTGAAGATTGCAGCAGAGATGGCCGGAGCTAGTTGGAGACGGTGGTGGTTGGTTTTTTTGTAGAGAGTGAAATAGATATACATACACACACATATATATAGAGAGAGAGTGAGTGTGTGTCTGTGTGAGCATGTGTTAATATGCTATCTTTTGATATAGGTACGAAGATCCAGTTACCATCAGATACAAGATGCATTATCAGATTTGATGATTAAAATTGACGATTGTTAATGGAAAGTATGAAACATGCAAGCTTTTCAAACATAAAAAAACTTACTGTAATTTCCTTACTTTAAGAAAAAAAAGCATAAAATTTGTTATAAATTTAAAAGATATGGAAAGCCCAATTAACTCTAAACCAGTCTTAACATCAATTTATTATTATTTAGCTAAATTTAATAAAGTAATACTTCATGTTTGTAATCGTAATTATTTAATGAACTAATTCTAAGGTACTCTCAAAGTTACAAGATAATATTTACATCTATAATTTCAAAAATAGATATCTTATAATTTCAAGTTTTATTATATAATTAGGGTAGCGTTATATTAAAAATGATGTTTAATTCAAAAATCTAAGAAGTGTTGTGGGTTTGACACATATTATTCTATTGTTTTTAAGAGAAAAACATTTTGGTCATTGTGTTAAATGAGTCAGCTCATTGTGTTTATACATTCATTGTGTCAAATATTAGTTCATTGTGTAAATATTTTACATCATTTATTATGTGTGTTAATTATTGTGTTTTACATTTTAGATTATTTTGTATTATTTTTGTAATTATTTTTAGACTTAATTACATGGTTGGTCTCTGTGGTTCACTTTGGTCCCTAACTCTCTGAAATTACAAGGTTGGTCCAATCATTTACACAAACGTAACAACAATGTCCTGAAATGAATGGACGCTAAGTATTGTTGTTAAGTACGTGTGAAATGACAAAATACCCCTTTCACTTTTCTTCTTTTCCATCTACACTACTTTTCCTACACCATTGAAGTATCTACCTTTAACCACCACCACCCCCACCACCTTCACCACCACCCACCACCATCACCCTCAACCTTCAACCACCACCACCTCAACCTTTAACCACCACCACCACCTTCAACCTTCAACTACCACCACCACCTTCAACCACCACCCTCAACCTTTAACCACCACCACCACCTTCAACCTTCAACTACCACCACCACCTTCAACCACCACCCTCAACCTTTAACCACCACCACCACCTTCAACCTTCAACTACCACCACCACCACCACCAGAAATCTTCAACCACCACCAGAAATCTTCAACCACCACCACCAGAAACCTTCAACCACCACCATCACCTTCAACCTTCAACCACCACCACTTTCAACCTTCAACAAGAAACACCACCTTCAACAACCATCACCGGCACCTTCACCATCGTCACCACCAACACCATACCACCCACTGTAGGGTTTCACTCATCTTGATTTGGGGGTTTTCATTTCTAGGGTTTCTAAGTTTTTCTTTGATTCAAACAATAAAGGTCCTAACAAAATCCCTATGCAAGGAAGCACCCATGATGATGGAGGTGGCCATGGTGGTGGAGGCGACAATGATGGTGGTGGCGGGTGGGGTGGGAAGATGAAGAGCCAGGTGGGGAAGGGTATTTTAATCATTTAAATAAATTTAACAGTCAAAGTTAATATCCATCCGTTTCAGGGACTATCGTTGTTACGTTTGTGCAAAGTATTTGACGAACCTTGTAATTTTAGAGAGTTAGGGACCAAAAGTGTTATCGGGCCTAACCACAGGGACCATCCGTGTAATTAAGTCATAATTTTATAGATTATAAACTTGTTATCTATCATTGTGTTTTACGATTAGAAGACACAATGATATACTTTCACCAGCTTAGTTTTAAACTCATAGTTGATAACACAATATGTTATTTTTTATTGTTTTTAAATAGATTATATAAACTTATTATTATTCATTGTGTTTAACCATTAGAAATACATAATGATGTTATTTCAACAATGTATTCTTCAAAACTCATATTATTTAAGATAACACAATAACTATCAAAAGATATAATGAGACATTGTGTTATTTTTTTATTGTTTTTAATGTATTAGATTAATTAGTTATTGATTTATTATGGTATGGCCACATATCTTTTTGGCTAAGAAATGGGAAACCCTTCTCCTGATCCATTTTACATATTAGAGATATATAATAATGTTATTCTATCATTATATTTTTAAATTTATCATTTTAGAAAAAACACAAAAGTATTCAAAATTAACACAATAACCAACTAAAAGACACAATGAACTGCATTAAAGATACAATGACGAGATATGAGTTTAAAACCGTTAATTTTTTATCTTTTATATAACATATTGTATTTATTTTAAAGATAAATAAATGCTCGTTTTAATGGTGTAATTTTTATAAAAATAGTGTCGTATATAAAAGTTAGGAATATTTATATAATTGGGGAAACTTGCAAAAAAATCAATAAAAGTGGCTATTTGTTGGGTCTGAACAAGATAGTCTATATTATCAACATAGTCAAAGTCAACAAAAGTCAACATCACAGTCAAGGTCAATAGAAAAGTTAAACGACGAGTTCGAGACGAAGAACCGAGTCAAGATATGAAGATATATTGTGTCATGAGTCTTTATTATAATATATATTTTATTTCAATAAAATATATTTATCTTGTTTTAGTCTTGTTTTGATTTACATGTTATTTTCTATTTTAGTCTAAGTCTAGGGACTTAGTGTGTATTAGTGGATTTAGCATCTTACTACTCTAAGAAAAGGGTAAATGAGGGTGCCACGTATCAGTACCACAATCATTCTCATTATTTTTTCCCGCCTCTCTCTCCTATTAAATAATTAACTTAATTACTAATAAAATTATTTTAATACATTTTATATATAATAAATTAAGAAAAAAATTATTTATTAAGGTTATTTCTAAATAAATTGATATTTTTAATAAGTTAAATTTTTTAAAACAAAAATAATATCATATCTTAAAATATATGACATTTTTTTAAAAATTAAAAAAGTTGATATCACTGTTTAATTATTTTTATACGGTTTGTTTTAGAATAAAATGTTTATTTAAAAAAAATTAAAAAGTTTATATTACTGTTCTATTATTTATAGTTTTTTTTCTGATACATAATTTCAATCATATCATATCTTAAAATATTATTATATAATTAATAAATTTATTATATCAATATTTATTTATTTAACCTGTAATGCACGGGTTTACTAAAGTTAGTTCACTATAATAGTTAAGTGTAATTAGGGTTACAATACTTTGAATGAGCCATTGATTGGGGTTTCCATGTAAACAACATCTCTTGTAATCAAAATCAGATCAAAATGAGGTTTTAGTTGGTGTTCTTCATTGTTCATCTTATTATCCATATTTTATATACTTTTGATCCAAAATCTTCACCAATTTTATAATTCAAACCTGATAGGGACCAACACTATTACTAAAATATCCATCTAATAAACTTTTCTTTACAATGTGATCTCAACCATGATTAAATATGTATGGATGGTTGAGAACTTGAGATTACTTTTTAAACTTTTTAGTTTTAGAAAATTTTTTATTTGAACCTTTCTTATATAATTAAGTGTAATTATATCAATTTTACATGTTGTTAATTTACTGAAATAAGTTTTATATGTTAAATATTTTTAATATAAAAAATCTATAGATACTAATAAAAGAAAGTTTTTTTTGCCACTTGTCATCTTCTTAAACCACATTTTTTATACTTGTCAATCTTCAAGACATTCTCATTTTATTTTCCCTCCAGAAGAGCATTAAAATAATTTAAACACTCGAATAATTTTTCTCTATTCATAAAATTAATTTGGTCAATGATATATTTTTCTCTCTCATCCATATTTTTTTAATCAAACTATGTTTTTAAAAATAAATTTATTAAGAAAATTAAAATATATATATTTTCTAAAACACTGAACCTTTTGAAACAAAATATTTTAAATTAGTTATTTTTAAAATAATTATAAAAATATGGAATTTCTAAAAGTAGTTTTATTAAAATAACTAAAATAATTAGAAACTTGAGTTTTTAATAAACAAGCTTTTTATAAATGATAAATTTTTATAAGAAAATCTTTAAAAAATATTTAAAAATAAAACTATGTAGATACATACTTGTTCAAGAGATAAAATAATTATACTATTTTTAATTCTCTTATCTAAATAGTTTTATTTTAAATATTGTGTTAAGATTTTCTTATAAAAATTTATTGTTTATAAAAATCTTGTTATTAAAAACTCAAGTTCTAATTATTATGGTTATTTTAATAAAACTACTTTTAGAAAATTTTATATTTTTATAACTATTTCAAAAAAAGACTAATTTAAAATATTTTGTTTTGAAAGGTTCAGTGTTGTAAAAAATATATGAATTTTAATTTTTTTAAGAAAATTTATTTTTAAAACGTAGTTGATTAAAAAATATAGATGAGAGAGAAAATATATCAATTGACCAACTTAATTTTTATGAAGAGAGAAAAATTATTTGAGTGTTTAAATTAATACCCTTTTGGATAGAAAATAAAGTGAGAATGTCTAGAAGATTAACAAGTGTCAAAAATATGGGTTAAAAAGATGACAAATAGCAAAAGAAAATTTTTTTTATTAGTATCTATAGATTTTATACATATCTTATATTAAAATATCGTACTGTAACTTTTCGTGTTTATTACTAACTATAATCCGTTTAATAAATAAGTTTTTAGACTATCTATTTATCTGTATATCTATCTATTTATAAACTATTTATTGTTTATTTACTTGAAATAACTATCCATGTGTAGTTATAATTATATTTTATATTCAAACATGGTTTTATAATTCATAAATTTTTATTACTAATTATTTATTATTTTATTTATTTAATCCGTGTAATACACTAACCTAGTAAGAAATAAAACTAGGATAAAAAAGTTTTAAGAATTAATATTTTTAGTGTTTAAATAAGTTTAATAAGATATCTTTTATAATAATTTATATTAATATTTTTATATAGTCAAAGTTGGTCGCTCAGGGTTTGCGGAGAAAATAACGCATAGGGTTAAACTCTAATAATATTAAATAATTATTATTCTGAATAATGATAAGAGAAGTATGAAAGAAAAAAACCAATTCATTTTGTTTAACAAATATGTTATTAAAGAGAGAAAGAAATTAGAAAGTGGAGGAAAGGGAGTCCTACACGACCTTCAATCCACCCACCAGGAACATTGTGTCTGTTTTAAGTTTTATATGTGTTTACTAATAATTAGAAACCATTCATATAAAAGGAATGTATTTCTGAATTTTATTTATATTTTCTACTAATTATAAAATAATACAAGATAACTTAAAATTTATTATATGATAACTTTATGGATCTTACCCCGAACGTTGAAGTTGATGGAGGCATATTACGACCGAAAAATGTTCCTTGACTGCCTATAATATCATCTGTTGGATGGTTGCACTTGCCATTAGCCGTGCGATAAGTATACTGCTGAACATCATATTTACTTCCATTAATTGTCCCAACATGTAGTAGATTGTATCTCCGGTGCAAGTGTCTTCTCATAGCCAAATAACCAAGCCCATTAACACCGGTAGCCTATGCCATAAATCAAACTTGTCCATCATATGCACAATCTGCAAGAGTAACAAAATACCATTTTTTTCACATATATCTTCGTTCCAGTTGTCCTAGTTAGAACATCTGTTAGTTTTATAAAATATATTATTAAACATGGATGAACAATATAATTCTATAATTTAAGGAAGAATTATGATAAGTTATAGTCTGGTATAAATGATGATAACATAATCATTTACACGCCAGACATTGTAGGAACATGTATGCTTCAGGTAACTTAAATTTGAATATTTCAAATGCTTGAATGATCATAACACCCATACTACATAATAAAATATTCACATTAAGAACTATAGAGATTTTCAGTGTTTTGTCTAAAAACATACACGAACCCAAACTCTTGTTGATTCTTATGTATCAACATCTTTATGGGTCATATTGCACTACTTATAATTGAACACACGTAACAAACACACAAACACATATTGAGAGATAGATAGATAGAGAGAGAGAGAGAGAGAGAGAGAGAGAGAGAGAGAGAAAGAGAAAGAGAGCTAACATAGAAGATGATTCTGTCAAGTAAAGACATTTTGGCTACAAGAGGCTGCAATTGAGGATGAATGAAGAATAAAGAACGAATTGTAAGCGTCATGATGTGGAGGAAGTTTTGTCAACTTGAGGATTTTGGAAAATGGGTATTGGCTTATAAAAGAATATATGTTTAGGTATGCCTTAGAGGAATATTAATTTGGGAATTATTTCTAACGCTACTTTATACATTTAATTTTAAGTCGTCACGTACTTCGTTCCCTATGCCAGTGGGTAGATTTTAATATGGTTTATTATATTGTGTTATCTTAAATGTGTGACACTATATTATTAAGGAAAACAGATTGTTGATAATATTATAAGTTGGTGATCAACCTACTTATCATTATATTATCACTTAATCGGCTTTTTGAACAAAGGCACACACACTGCACACACACAGATTGATATGCACAGTAAACTACGAAATGGAACTTGCATACACCTTGTCAAATGGCAGATAGTATGGGGTATATATACCCTTACATATATATGACGGTTACATGGTAGTTATATTTGATGGTTATTGGCGTCAAAACTACCGGTTTATTCAAATAATATTTGACTTATCTAACTAGGTTCCAAACCGACCCAAATGACTCTAATAAACTTTTGTACAAACATTTTATATACTTAAACTTCTTAATTACAATTGATGTCAAGATTACACTTCCAACAATCTTTTTATATATGCAATATGAATGATTGAAACTTGAGAAGAGACCAAAGAATGAGTAGATGAGATGAACATGTCGGACGTCTTTAATATGCAATTGAAGATGGAATGAAATTGATGTGTGGTAAAAGGACAACAATCCATTAAGGAAAGTATATACCATGACCTAAAAACCATTAAGGAAGATCATGTTCTTAAAATAATTGGACTTGGCCCAACATAAAATAATTAAGCTTAATCCATTACTAATGGCCAAATCCATCTAATTTAGGCTTAGGCTTACCCCAAATTCACGTAGAGGTGATCCTACTCTTTTGAACAAAATACAAATAAACAAACAAATGAACTGTCAAAGATTAATAAACATATTAAGAGCACAAGTGTAGCGAAACAAACATTACTACAGTACCAAAATTACACTATTAGAAATATATAAACACTAGTAGAGAATAGATTTTTTGGGCCGGCCCTAACTGATTTGTTACTACAATACGAAAATTAGACTATATAAATATATAAACAATTGTGGGGAGACTGGTCTACGATTTAGAATTGGCATCTTAAAGTTTGGCGTCTAAATCGGGAAGAGGGAAAAAGAGTGGCCTCTTGGATAATTTTCTCAAGGCCATGCTGAATTCTTTTTCATAAATCATTGCTTTTAACGTAGACCATCGCTTACTTGTAGGATGACGTAAAGTTGTTATGAATGATTGCGATGTGATCAAACACTTTTTCAGAATAAAACATGCGATGGAGCTTGTGAAACTTTTGGTAGCGAATCTTATATTAAAACTTCCATATGAGGTTACACTCGCAAGATTTCCTTAACAAACCATCATTTTCCATTTAAATTACGTTATAATTGTTAACAAGTCTTAAAACACGTAAGGTTGTTGTCATGTCACTTAAAAATCAAGGGTTCAGGTTGTAAAGAATTAATCTTTTAGAAATATATGATGATGATGCATACATTAGACCTAAAGTTGACTTTATGCCCTAGAGTTGCGCATTTTATTAATATAAATAATGATCATTATCCTAATTATTTTCTCACATTTGTTATAAGATCCGCTAGTTGCAGATTACCGTTTTAGTAATAGAGTTGTTATATCTCAAAACCATTACACATCTAAGCTGGGTTCTTGATTATTTTTTAAATCACTACAATGCAATGCAAAAGGGTAAGATTACTATACAAATTCTATTTTGCATACAAAGTGTAATCATCTCGACAACTAGTCACTCCAACATGTGGCTCAGATCATCTGTATTCCCCTTCTACATAATAATTATCATGTAACTATAAATCATTCTTGCATAATAATTCCACCATCACTTTGTATACTTTGTGAAAATTCGTTATCTAGACTTTCTCGCAATGCAAAAATAAATGCTAACTGATGTATTACGGTTGTAATTTATCATTTTAGTTTGTATGTTCACATTGTAAACGTAGATTCGGAACACATTTGTGCTACCAAAAATAAATCATATTTCACATCGTTTGTTAATGATGTGGCGGAAACTAGTTAGCAGTAAAAATATTGTTGGATCTAATATGAACTGATAATACCATCAACTCACAATTGTTCAAAACAGTGCACTTCGTACAAATATGATCAGCTAATAAAGTACAAGAACTAACAATAGGGATCAAAGAGCTCATATTAATGCAAAGAATTGTCATACAACTACTAGAATGAAGAAGTGTTATAACACACTGTTGGTTTTATACAAATAACACAAGTACGGATTATCAATACAACTAGTCAAATAATCATACGGTCATCTTTTGACCAAAATAGTTATTTTGACCAACTAAAAAGGGCTAAAAAAATATCGATATCAGAAAATGAGACCAAATTGAAACGACAATGACAAAATATCAGATTTCAACAGTTTGATCAAATAGTAATTTTGATCAATCAAAAGGTCTAAATGAATATTGGGTCATGCAATATTTCCGGTACTTAACAAAATGACACCACTAAATGAATATTGGGTCATGCAATGGGGTTTCGCGGTTGCCCCATCTTCTGATACTATATATTTTTTATTTGGTGAATAGCCAAATATTTAAGTGATAATATAACTTTATAGAAAAAAAGAATAATTTATGACTTTGGAAGTATATTAGAACACTTATTCTTTTAATAAATCTTCTACCCTTGGTTTGTTAACACTAAGATGCAACTTGAACTAGTTCATTTTCATACAAAACAATGGCATTTTGTCAGTTACAAAGCATGTGAAAATGATTTATTACGATTAAACATATTACTAGTCCTTGGTGCTTAATTACTTCTCCTTAATTAGTATTTTCTTGAACCAGTAGGCAGACATCTTGGGGTACCTCTTGAGTGTTTTGAAATCGACGTAAACAATCCCAAACCTTGAAGTGTACCCTAGTCGCCATTCGAAGTTGTCGAGCAGGGACCATGCAAAGTAGCCGATAACATTGCTCCATCATCAACAGATTGCTTGAGTGCAGCCAAATACCCCTTGTAGTAGTTGATCCTTGTGGTATCATGTAAACCCTTAGCCAGGGTTATATTGCCTGGATCATCCATGCCTATAACATACAACGTAATACATATATATTATGTATATGTATATAGATAGCAACCAGCTAGATTAATTAGAGCAAAGTCTGTCAAACATAAGTCATATATAGTTGCATGCTTTGGTTCATGCATACCATTTTCAGCCAGAATAACAGTCGGGTTCCATAACGTTCTTTAATGTACATGATCGCTTTGTGTAGACCCCATGGTACGTTGTAGAGCCAATATGAATATGCCTGCATTCAAGATTGAAATTAAAGTGGAGATCAAAGAATAACTAATCAACAACTCGGCATCAGTATCAATGTATCAATAGTACATTCACAAATCAGCATCACACTAGCTAGAAAAGCGTACGTATATCGTCAAAGCTAGCTTGGTTGTGGAAGGAAAATCAGTTTAGATAGAAGAATTTACCCTTGGACCAATCGGTACGCCTTTGCGCTCATCTGCAGACAGTTAGTAAAAGAAACCCGTATTATAATAATATTTAGTTGGTTGATATTGTGGTTCGTTTAAAAGAGAAGTGATAGGCGGGACATGATTCTTACAAGCAAATCCTGCATTCCAGTCCATTTGGTAGCCGAGGTCTTTTGGTGGGCTTTGATGTGGATCATACATGTAATAAGTTGTATATTGGTTTATCCCAATTAAATCAAAAGACCCCTTCACCATTTTCACCTCTTCTTTTGTGAATTTGGGTAAACGTTCCTTCACAATGTTTTGCATTGTTTTTGGGTATTCACCATAAACAATGGGATGCAAAAACCTAATTAGTACAAAAAGATTGAAACAATCATATATGTATCAAATAGTCAAAGTCCAACGGTTAGAGAAAATAATTTAATGTTTTACCATCCAACATGAAAGTCTCGTGCTCTTTGCGCAGCCAAATTATCGGCTTTGGATCTTGTGAGAGGTTCATACCAAACAAAGTCCAACAAGATCCCGATACGCCCCTTTTGTTTTTCCTGCATTAATTATCAGTTCAACTTATATATATTAATTACTTTTACACAACATGTGTTGAGTTGATGCATGAAAATCAACTGAATTGAGATGGTGTCTTAATTCTTTACTTGATATTTCTGGCGGTATCTTTGAACTGCAGCTGCATGACTTAAGATGAGATTGTGGGCCACAACGTATGGTTCAGTCGCTGAATTTCCAGCGGTGCAATTCCCATACGCCTTGGAACACCTTCCTGGTGCAAAAAGCCATTGTCGTAACCAAGGGCCGCCACAACTCGAGGCTCATAAACGTCATCCAGTTCTTACTCTGTCTCCAAAGGTCTTGAAGCAAAACTCGGCATAATTAGCAAAATCTTCCCTGTAGTTTTTTTGCACACAAAAAAATAAAATGCTTTAAGAACATAATCCAATCAGTTATATATATAATATATATATATTATATATATAATATATATATATATATATCTCTTATTATTGTTGACAAAGTATAATCAAAATAAGTTGGAGTCTTGATGGTCATAATGTTGTAAAGGGTACATACACAACTTGATGGTTCAACCATCCAAGATACTTATTTTCAAGTGCTAGTGGAAGGTCATAATGATTGAGGTTGGCGTAAGGGGTAATGCCTGTAACAAAAATAAATATGTAAATTCACTACCATTTGCTTAATTACTTGGGTTGTTATTCATAAAGTAGCTAAAAGACTACCTTTGTGAAGCATGTAGTTAATCAAACGGTTATAGTAAGCAACTCCTTTCCTATTCACTTTCCAGTCCCATCTAAACATTGCAAACAAGCAATAAACACAACTACTTTTTTTATAATACTATAACTATGTTGCATCCATTGAGGTAGTTTAATATTTACTTGGAAATATCCGAGACCATGAGATCGAGAAACGGTACGCGTCAAAGTTAAGATTCGCCATCAAATCGATATCCTCCTGTATATATCCACATAAAGATACTGAGTGCAATGAGCATCACTATATAACTGATGATGATCAAATTAAGTTTTGAAACAAACTAATAAAACTACACCAACAATTTTTTTTTTAAAAATTTTAATGGGCCAAAACTGTCAATTCTCTTAAGGAGCTGAGGGTGGCAATAATAAGAAAAAGACAAAATTGCAAAAGTCATTCGGGTCCATTTGCCCACTGCCCCATGTGACCGTCACATGTTCACGGGTCTTTAAACTTTCCCGCCCTTTTCCATTACAATCCGAACCACTTTTCAATTTTCATTCCTCACCACGTTTCATTCCTTTTTTTTTTTTAAACTTAATTTATTCTTCGATCTTCACCCAAAAACACGTGTATCCTGCTTACAAAATTTTAAAACTTATATGATATCAGTTCAATTTAAAAAAAAAAAAAAAAAAAAAAAAAAAAAAAAAAACCTCTGATAGCACGTGTATTTACTTTTCTATTACTGATAGATCCCAACAAGAGTTTGAAAGGTAAGGAGAAAAGCAACTTTATTATGAATACCAAGAATAACGAAAAATCACCTTGTATCGATGATATTGATCCACGGCAACTTCCCCTGTTGCGTTGTTTGGCTCGAGACCTTGATAAAATGATTACGTTTGAGACTTGAGTTAAATGAGAACATTAGAACTGAATGATTTTTAAAACACACATGATTTAAAAGAACGCCAAGTTACCAGTTGATAAGAAACATCTTTACCATGCACACATCTCAGCAAACAAACATACGACATTATAACAATAACAATAACAATGCAACTAATTAATTAAGAATAACCAAAAGAGAATACCCGGAGTTTTGATGAATTCGTCCCAGATGCTAGGTCCTCGACCCGCTTATGGGCCATGCCTTCCACCTGATAGGCCGACGTAGCCGTCCCGAATATGAACCCCTTCGGGAAGCTCTTGCGCCTCACGTTGGCGGTCGAACTCACCCCAGAAACTAACAACACTGCACATAGTAATAATAATAATAATATTACTCTCATGTTTTCGGTATATCTGGGAGGCGATAGAGGCGCACCCTTTATATTTATAGTTAAAGACCCTCTTAGCTATATGGCTGACTTGGCCAAAGATATTTTTTTTGTTTATCATTTTTCTAATATCATTTATAAAAGGCCAAATATCGAAAGTTAAGGTGTGACGCCATTTTCTGTTATGCCTAGAAATGTGTTTTTCCTTAAAATATGGCATTTTGATAGCCTTTATGTTTTTAAGTTTGCGGATAAAATGATAATATACAAGATAACGTACATTTGAGTCTGTTATTTGAAAAGTACCAGGAATAAAGCGTTATTTAGGTCGTTTTAATAAAAAGTGACAGGAATAAAGCGGTGTTTAGGTCTAATTTAATTACCTTTTCTGCTTTTGCTTTAAAAAACACATTATGCTCATTTAGACGTACAGGTATATATAATTCAAATTAATCGGTTATATAATTGATAAAATCTTGAATATAACACAATTTCATTTTGGAAATTTGTTTAATGGATTAAGGTAATTTATGAAATGTCTGAATTAAAACTTATATTTCTTCCTTTTTAAATTAAAACTAGTATTAAGTCCGCCGTGTTGCGGCAGGAGGCGTAACACCGTATCAAGTATCACCAGTTTCACCCCACCAACAGCGACCACCAACATAAAAAATACTTGTATTATAAAAGAAATAAAAATCAGAAAATAAAAACGAACGTAAATAGTCGTAAAAACGTTGAATCCGCACATGAAACATAAAACATTAAAAACAATAACTAAGTCAATCTAAGAACGCCGCGTTGTGACGGAGCCGTTAAACGGGAAAAAATAGGCATAAAAATGTTGAAACCACATGCACACGTTGCGACGTGTTAACTTGTAAAAATTTAAACCGATACGTAAAACAAAAAAATTATAAAAGATAAAAATATAGGTAACGAAAGTTGAAAGTAAAAAATATATGAGTTAAATTATAAAAAAATATATAATTATTAGGTAATAACAAAAATATAAAATAAAAATAAATACAACCTAATAAGCTTAGGTTACAACTCATAATGCACAAAACATTTAGTAATTAGTATTATATATAATTCTAATAATCTTCCAAAGATCATATCAAATAACTAATGTTGAAAGATAATGTTTCCGATCGTATTGTCATGTCCAATCAGATCCATCTTTTTTTCTTTTTTTTATGTCCAAATATAAATCAGATCGATGTGATCTATAATTTCATTTAGGTTGACATGTGGTCTTTTATATATATATATATATATATATATATATATATATTATATATATATATATATATATATATATATCTATATATATATATATATATATATATATATATATATATATATATATATAGATATATATATAATATATATATATATTATATATATATATATAATATATATATATATATATATATATATAATATCCCTTTTGGTTAGGAATACAAATTTAACCCTCCACCTAATCCCTAGTTTGATGCTTTTAAAAGTTCAAATAATCTATTTTATAATATTTTAAAATATCAGATAATGGATAGATTAAAATTTTGATCTAATGATGATATCAATACAAATTAAGTAACGTAAAGAGTAAATAAAAGTAAACAAATAATGATTAGAATGATAAGTTAGGATCTTAAATAATAACTTTTAATTTCCGATGCATATGTTAGCTACCCATATGTTGTAAGAACAAATTTGATTGTCATTAGAGCATAGATGTCGAGACGGTGAGGGTGGGGGACTCAGCCCAGGTGAGAACCTCAAAACTAGTGACTCCAAAAACCCCTCGACCCAGTAAAAAGCTATCGGGCGCCACCAACTCCATTTCGGTGTCGATTGACTGTTACAAAACGGTTTTATGAGCTTTTGATTTAATAAACGAAAAAAAATAATAATTTAACCCTATAAATACCAGTCAATTTCATTGTTTTCTTCATACAAATTTCTACCTATAAATAACAAGCATTCCAATTTCATAAGTAATCCATCTGCAAAGAATTGTTGTGTTTTCTACGTTAGGCAAAGTGTTGGCATATACAACCTTACAAAGTTCAGCCAGCATGACACCTTTTGAGGCTCTTTATGGCCGGCCACCACGTACATTACCTCGTTGCATCTAGATGTTGCTAGCAATCCTATTTTGGCTACTCAACTTGTAAAGCGTGAGTTAACCTTACAGACTACACTAAGATTCAACTGGTTTTTCATATGTCCTTGCTTAAACAATGTATTGGTATTCCTGAGCAACAAGTCACCCCTGCACTGGTCGATTCTATTGCTACCTTAGTCCTCTAAATTTTAGCCATACTTGATCACCGCACTATCACTATTGAAGCTGTCGTTTGACAAGATGCCTCTGGCTTACAAACTTTATTTTCCTACACCTTGAGGAAAAGGTGCTTTTCAAAAGCGAGGGTAAAGTTATGACCCATCCAACCCAGAACCATCCGGCCCAAGATCCCAACCCGTCCAACTCGCCAACCCATCACAAAGTCCAGAGTTCCACAAGCCGAATTGAATTGCGTGATTACTTTTGGCATGCCAGGTAGCAAATAGTTAGAAAGATGGGCCAACCAACCTATAAGAAGAAAGGGTACAAGGATAAATTTGTTAGAAACTTGTATTCTCTCCCATCTCATTTTGTATTCTCTTCTCATCCCTTCTATTTCATCATTGTCCTTACAATTTCATAATTAATAAAAGATCTAGCATGCTTTTGCCAATTGTGTGTTTGGTTGAATTGCTTTGTAATCTATCTTCTGTAAATTATATCCAAATACAAGGGCAATAACCAGCATTAACACAGGTGACACTGATCATTTTATATTTTTGTATGAAATAACTAACTGAACCCTAAATATAATAATGTATTTAAAAGCTATCACCACCTAAATGGATTATTCACTTTACTAGTTCATTATCATGACAAAGTTTAAATAATCCTCAGCACACTAACTTTGTACAACAACCTTAGAATAAACACACCGTTCGTACTAAAAACTAACCCTGACCATTAGTCATTACTTAACCCACCACCATAAACATCCTTTGATGAATTAGAGAAAAACTTATCAATAAAATCCAGAATTATAGGGGGGAGGGGTGTGTGGGGGGGGGGGGGAAACCCTTGTATATTTAATACTAGCACACAACATAGCATACGAACAATTAATTATAGCTTCTGTAATCAGGTTTGATAAATTACATCTCGATATCATCGAGGTCTGGAAGGGGAAAACGAAGTATTGCAGCTATTCCCGTCAGTTGTGCCAGTTCTGTATTCATGCAAATATCATGTCAGCAACCATGGGATTGTAATTATTGGCGTGGGTTAGGAAACGGGTCAAATGTTTAGACTGCCAACAGGTCAGTATTTATCGATTGTCATAATAATGAACTATGCCAAGGGTTTAGCTAGGCAACGGGTTGAGGGTTTATTGTCATGATGATTAGCTGGCTGGCTTTCAAAAACATTATTTTAGGGTTTAGTTTTTACTTTTCTAATTTTAATGCGGAAGCAGTTTTCATCCATGATTTATTGATAAATTCCTTTTTAAATATAGCAAAAATGATTTAAGAGGCTTTATGCATTGAAGTTAAACAGCTTGTTTTGATAGAAAGATGTAAAATGAGAATGTACTCACGCTCCCCGGATACATGCATTGAAGAAAATATATGAACCAAGCCACCAGAGTCCTTTACTGCATTGACCAAGTTCACATATTTTTGCCTTGTAGTTACATCAGAACTCCTGTAGAAAATATTAAAATTAATCATAATTATTCAGATTGTAATAGAAGTCATATTTTAAGTATTGTCCCAGATCGCCAAAAAGAACAGGAATTAAAAACCTGAAAAGATCATCAGTGATAAGTAATGTCTGAACAGCCATTCGTTCATGGGCAACCTCAACATGCTTTGGTCCATAACATGCACGATTTGGATCCTAATAGTGTATAAAAACAAAACCATAAATTATTTGTTCATTTTGGCATAAATATAAAACCAAAGCGTCCATTAAATATTCAGTAATTAAGGTTGTATGAGGACAAACAATGATATTTAAAATGCTACAGCAAATAATCCAACAAGATGATGAAAGATAGAGCCTCACATTAGAAAGCATGGTGAAGAAATCCTTAAGAGCCCGGACCTAATAAGAGAAATTAACGGTTGTTACTAAAAGAAAACCTGAAAAAGGCAAGTAAAGCTTTCAAAGAGAACTGAATTTGAAATCCTTATAGCAATTGGGCTACCTCTTGGGCTGCTTTTGTATCTTTGATGATATTCATCACATTTGGAGCATCGAGAACTTCTCTCAAACTATGTCTTTGAGAAAACAAATGTAACACTATAAAACTTACTGCAGAAAGTTGAATATTTTACATAAAAGATAGCATTATAATTACGGAGATATATACTTGTATCCTGAAGTTGTGTGCACAAGAATGATGCGTGATTTGTTCTCAATTATGTGCCTTAGATCTCTTCTTTCTGCTTCCAACATCAAATGGCGATGAAATTGATCCTACAATACATATAAGATGCTCTTAATATATAAAATTTGTTTAAGTGAAGTATATACCAACATTTCTACCCTACAATTTGTGACATGAATTAGTAGTTTCAAAATACATTACACACGGGTTATTTGAATCCATACTTATGAATGACATTAAGTTGTGTTTTATGGCAAACACGTCACATAAATAATTGTTCACAATGTGGGCAGGTTGAAAATCCCCTAAAGTCTACTTTTGTGCATAGAAAATTCTAAGTCGTTGTACTCATGTATTCAAATTATAATTATTTATGTTATTATTATTATTATTGTAACAATTATACTTTTTAATCAAACTAACATTATATAATTGTGAGAAATGAATGATAAAAATGGCTAAAAAGTGTTTTTTTATCAACACGAAGCCATTTGACCTGCTACCAGGTCCGCATTATGCACTCATTATAGTTTATACACACATCCAGTTTCAGTTCAACATATGTCCATATAATGATCTAGTAATATCAACTAATAAAACCAACCTTCGTGAATCCTGGACTTGCAATAACAGCACAGCGAACAACCTTGAAGTCTATATGCTTCATAAATGCCTGGAGAAATAAAACAAAGTTGTATAGATTCCACTTGTGCACATGAAAGTGACATTATGCACTTTCAAAAATATAATAAAAAATAAAATAGGAATAAGCATAATATAGCATTTTCTTATTGCAACTTCACATCAACTTGCCTGTAAAACATTCTCATAGAACTTATTCAAAGCCTGTAATGCAAAAAGATGAATATAAATTTAGAACCAGGCATCAATGTATGTAGAATCCATAATAAATTCAGAAATAATTATTTAAAATTATAGAAAAAATTCAAACAAGTTAATTTTAAAACATACTTTATCATAACCAGCAACAGAAGGTCCATGCTTGCGAGGAATTGAAGTTTCAATACGAGAACGTGTAATAGTCAAACTAATGAAAAATTAACCAAATTAGCATGTGCAAGCTGCAACTCTCTATGCATAAGATTACAAAAGTAATAACTAATGCCTTGAAATGACAGCCCCATAACTTTTGGGTTATCAGATTATTGTAACTTGAAGTCTCAATAGTCTGTATTTAATGTTTGGATAAACATATCCTGCTTCTGGTGATTAAAAACCAAATTTTTGATAATCTAATGATAACATAATATCAATTATTCAACTATTTTTATACAGCAACTTGTATTTCAATTTTACAAACCATCTGCTTTGTTCACATTAATGTCCCTTTCAGCCATCTTATTTATTAATATTCAAACATCTGGTTATCTATAATAACATTAGCAATAGTGAATTATACTTTCTACATTTTTGAAATAATCATTTTAAAAAGCATAATTTATAAGCATGTTTAAGCTCCTTTTATCTAGACTTGACCTAATCATTGTTACGATTTTGTTAACTCTACTCAAACAGCCTTAAACAACAGACCACTGTGGAACTATATCCATGACACCACTTACACTGAAGGAAAAAGGAATGAAGAAAAAATAAAATGATATATACTGGATATACTACATAATAGTTAATGAGTTATATTACCTTTTACCAACAAGGAGAATATGCGCCAACCCTTCTTGCATTAGCACAACTGCAAGATCAGCACTGGCAGAAGGATCTAAATCAGGAGAGAGAGAACCATCAGAGTAAAACGAAATTCTGAATCTTTAGAAATTTCATGCCTGTAAAACTACAAATTATACCTGAGGCTTGTTGAAGTGCTTCTATAGCTAGAGTGTCCCATAACACCTGGAATATAACCAGTAACCCACTTGAGAAGCAACTAAGCAAGTAATAATTAGTAATAAAAATTATAATGAAAGATACCTTTCTTAACACAAAAGGCCTATGTGATTCAAGTTCAAGTGTATGAAATTGCCCTATCTGGAAATATAACAAAATAAACATAAGGTAAACAAATTGATCTAGAATTCAAAATTCAAGCATGTTTGAATTCATGGTTTCTATTTAATTATTACTTGTGTTGTTGAACAAAAATTCAACATGCTTAAGAAAATCAGCACCTACTTTTACATGCTCATTTTCCAGAATGTTCTTCCCACGTATTCTTAGCACAGAACCTTCCTTGTCATAATCAACATTCTGTAAACAATTTCACAAAGTAAATAAAAACAAATTAACATACTCACTAAAATCCCACTCGTATCAAGCTATTGCCTATTGGTAGGGTCTGGGCCCTAGGGAGGGTAGGGGATGGGAGTAAACATTTCCTCTATCCTGAAATATAAGAAGCTGCTCTCGAAACAATTTTAAAAGGTAAAATATAATAAACATGCAACTATTAATGCTAGTACATAATAATGTAGCACTGACAATAAACTCACCTTACCTCAACTTTGATTTCAAGTTTTAATTTCACTCGTTCTGCTTCTCTTGATCCGGACGCTGCTTCCCTAAGGACTTTTCTACATGGCACACAGAGAAACATATATAAAGATATTACTTCCAGTACCAAGATTATATAGTTTTCCAACTGTAAAGACAAAGTTAGGCAGAACGATGTTTAAGCAATCAAATAAAAAACTAAAAACTGAGATGCAATTGATTGATAAATTTGAAATGAATGTCGTTGCAAACATAACACCATCACTTACAAGAAGCATGAATTTATATAGCAATATATATATATATATATATATATATTATATATATATATATATATATATATATATATATATATATAATATTCTAGATTCAAATCAATTCTGAAACTTGTAAAAAACCATCACCTATATCAATTTGTGGACTTACCATTAGATCTTAATAAATAAATAAATATGAGGTAACTAAAAATACAGATCCTTTTCACCAACAAACATACCCAGAAAAACCTCATTCAATATTAGGATTTGGGTTATGAGGAAAAAAGCAACTCCTAGAGAAACCACAGCTCCAAAAACCAGGAAAGAAAATACAAAAAAAAAGAAAAAAAAAACATAGAAGGCGTACTTAAACTAAACAAAGGCACACTTAACTAACAAGCACACGTACAACAACAAAAAAAAAGATTCTAAGCGAATTACAAGCTACAATAGAAAGCCTAGCCTTTATGAAGCATCTTGAAGAACCCTAAGGATCATGTTCGGTGCAAATCTCATCGATTTAAGTTGAACAGAGTTAGTTAGTAGAGAGGAACCTGATGGTAACAGCCATAACAGTGTCACCTGGAGCAATCAAATTGTAAGCGAGCCACAAATCGTCTGATTCATCGGGAATCATCTGGTTGAGAAAGGGGCAGTGAGAATCAATAAGCGAAAGGAGTATGTTTACATGACGACGGGAGATTAGATTACCTTGACGCTGCCTGGACCATCGGGGACGAAATCTCTCCGAACGATCTTCATCCAGACAACAGAATATGCGCGTCTTCTTCCTTCTTCGAACAACTTTTTAGGTAAATATATATATGCGAAAACCCAGAACCCTTTAACCTTTTATTAAAATATTACAGAATAGTAATCAAATTTTAAAAATGTTTTAATTTAGTCAAATTTTAATTTAGTCACTCATACATATTTTTCTTAAATTTGACCTTCAAACGACCAAATCGAGTCATTATCAAAATTTTTATGACAAGAAAGTAACGATAAAAAAGACATTGGAGTTATAATTTTTAATATATGAAATTATATTAAAAATATAAAAACATGTTAATTATGAAAAAAATAAAAAAGTGCCTAAAATTTACGTCAACGTTCTATATCAGCTTCAAAAGATAGAAAAAAATATTTTCTAACTGAATCCAAAAGTATAACATGCTAAAAAATATATTATGACTTTTAATTTGTATAAAATATAAAAATGAGTGATCTAATTGGAACACTTTTAAAATTTGAGTTACTTAATTGGAACACTTTAAAAGTTGGTTACTATTTTACAAAGTTACCCTTTGATTTAATATTAAAAATTCCAGATGCCAAATAAAGGGTCAAGATCTAATAAGGGTATTTTTGTAATTTGGCTTATTTACTTTTTACATTTGTCGGTGTTTCTTTCTTGAAAACTACAAACACAACCATAACCACACATCAAATCTCAAAATTTCTTTCAAATCCTTATCTAGATCAATCTAAAAAATCACTTGATTTATCTCAAAGAACTCAATCGGTTTTGAAAAGAAAGATGGTGGTCATCACCACCAGAACAACAACCACAACCGACATCGAACACCGTTGCAACTCTCCCAACAGTTACCCCACCAGTGGTGCCCGTGACACCATTACACACCAAATCAACGACCTTTGAGGTCATCATCACCATCAAAGTTGTTAGGTCACCACCATTGTTGAAATCTCTGTCCAAAACAAGAACACGGGTTTTATGGGTGAAATCAGAATTTAAGGAGGGAGATGGGTTTGATTGTGGCTACGGTACAGATCTGGGTTCACACTATGGGTTCAGATGCAGGTTCATCAACCATCTAAGTTTGTATGTCGTGTTCAATCTAGTGGGCTAAACTAACATCATGTATGTGCATGTTCGTGTTTCATATTTTTTAGTCTTGATGTTCTAGCTTATTTTTTATACATGTTTTTAATATTCTATGTTACACGATTACATTGACGTTACATGTTTTTACAGTGGTGTTACACTTATCTAAACAAGAAAATGTTGTTTTCATTAGTTTACATATTGGTTTACATTAGTTTACAATGTGAAGCCGTTTGTTGTAATGTTTGTGTCACTGTTACAAATTTTTTATACATATTTTTAATATTCTATGTTACACGATTTACATTGACGTTACATCTTTTTACGGTGGTGTTACACTTATCTAAACAATAAAATGTTGTTTCATTAGTTTACATGTTGGTTTACATTGTTTTACAAATTGGCTTACATTGGTTTATAGTGATGTAACTCACTGTTATTCGATGTAATTCATTGTATTAAGTATGATTTTATGTTTAATTGGTGTTTTTTGCTATTAATACATCATGTTTGTTAGATGTAATTTTCTGCAAATATTAGATTTTGCATATAACATGATGTAACTCACTGTAATATAACTCACCGTTACTATAAATAATTATAATTATGTTGTAATATACTGTAAGTAATTACGAATATGATGTAATCACTGTGATTTAATGAAATTTAGATATTTTTAAGGTTTATGCACTATATTTTTTTGCATGAAGGGGGATGATAACGATAACGTATATATTAGGTTTTATCTTTTTTACTATACTACATTATTTTTGCCCAATGGATGTAGAATCATTTTATTAAGTTTTGTTTTTGTTGGTTTGTATATATGTATTTTGATGTAATGCATTGTAAGTAACTACAATATGATGTAACTCATCGTAATTATTTATGTTCGTAAAAAAAATTAAATTTGTTGGGACTATATTGGAATTAAAGAGAAAAATGAGATGAGTTTAATGATGTACTTATTATAAGAAAATAACAATTTGTAAAAAAGTTATAAAGATTTTACAAATAAAGGGGGTTAAAACTTTTAAACAAAAATAAAAGAAATGGGAATAATAGGGTAGGTACACATTGTAGAGATTAATAAAGAGGCGGATGTAACCTAAACATCTTTAGTCTTTCCTGCATGCTACACAAGTGCATTAAAGAAGAAGCTTAGGAAGTTTCACACATGAAACAAAAAACTACTCTAAGTGTGAAATCTTCCGAAGCCAAGACCAATATCTTTCGAAGCCAAACATGAAGTCTTCTGAAGCGTCAGAGACAAAGTCTTCCGAAGCATCAAGTTCATGAAGACAGATTTCTTCCGAAGACTTTTAGTAACATGCTTTATCTGATGTACTGTTCCATAAAGCTGGACACCTTTCCGCTGTGCCTTTGCAAGTCGCCAACTTACATGGTTTGGTGAAAAGGTCCATGCTTTGGTAACTGTACATTGAGGTCTTGAGTCTGTAACTTTCTACTTTATGTACTTTATCCTTTTTGTAATAAATAAGGATGTGAGCTATGGCATGTCATAGTCACAAGTCAAAAGGCAATCTGCCTTTTGACTTACAATTGATTTTGTTTGTGTCTAGTCAATTGTATCCAACTGGCTTTCAAAGTATAGCCGGCTGTAGAATATAGTATATGCAGGATCGTTCAAGGGCTTGAACACAATTACAACACAACAACACAATGAGAAGATTAACTAAACGTTAATCAAACAGTGAACTAGGAACCAAAGGTGATGCAGAGAACACAAGTAAAGCAAGAGACAGAACAAGAGAGTATAGTTTTCAAGGGAGCAGTATATTGCTTTCTCAAGTTCTTTTACAAGTGTTACAAAGCATTTAGAAAGATACTAGAACTTGGAATACTTATACTACAACCTACAGCCAGCTATACTATGAAAGCCAGCTGGATACAATTGACTAGACACTAACAAAATCAATTGTAGGATCAAAAGGCATATCTGCCTTTTGACCTTGTGACTATGACATGCCATAGCTCACATCCTTATACATTACAAAAAGGATAAAGTACATAAAGTGGAAAGTTTCAGACTCAAGACCTCAATGTACAGTTACCAAAAGCATGGACCTTTTCACCAACTCTTGTAAGTTGGTGACTTATCAGAGACGCAGCGGAAAAGGTGCTTTATGGAACAGTACATCAGATAAAGCATGTGTACTAAAAGTCTTCAGAAGAAATCTGTCTTCATAGGTTGAAGCTTCGGAAGACTTTGTCTCTTCAAGCTTCGGAAGACTTCATGTTAGGCTTCGGAAGATATTGGTCTTGGCTTCGGAAGATATTACACTTAGAGTATTTTCTAATGCTTTGTGTAATTCTTCCGAAGCATTCTTCACTTCAGTACTTAGTGCATGTTGCTGAAACACTTAGGCAGTTTTGGGTTGCATCAGACTTCAGGAATCCTTACAAACTCCCCCTAGGCTGATGCTACCAAAACACTTAGAAGATCTTTAAATGTTTGTAGTCTTCAGAATAATCAAGACCATCCCTTTCTTCATTTGATGGTCAGGATCATCAAGACTCTCATAGTATCTTCTCATTTCAAAGAGATCATGCAGAGGTAAGTTGATTATGTCTTGCCATGAGTAGACATTTTCAACACCTTGATCTCTGATAACATTCCATCTTTCTGGATTGGTAGAGTAAGTCCAGGATAAGATGGGTGTCTCGGTTGCTAGAGGAGCCACTTGCATAGGAGTTGATTGGGCTGCCTCATCATGCACTCCTCAGGTTGATCTGATTCAGCCTGGTTGTAGAGGTAGATGACTTTGGCTTCTTCTTTTTAGTCTTTGGTTTAGAGGCCATTTTCTTCTTCCTCTTTAATGTCTTTAACTGAGAAGACTGGTCTGCAGCACCATGTTGATCATCAGTGTCTTTCTCAGTTGGGTGTTCCTCCCTCACAGGTTCAGAAGAGAGGGAGTTTGACCCTGTCTTGGACAGAAGATGAAGTTTGCTGAGGCTCAGCTGGAGGTTCTGGTTCAGGTGTCTCTGGTTGTTCAAACTTGACCTCCACTTCAGGTGGGACTTGACTTGGAAGAGAGTGCAAATCAATGAGTTCACCACTTTTAATCTTCTGCTTGATTACCCTTATATGCTCATCCATTGTAGATAGAGACATGGGACCAAGTCTCCTTCCGGAGAATCCATATGACTTCAAGAAGCTCATCATTCTTTGTCTGTCAGCAGACTTCTTTGCATTCTTTTGAATGATGGCTCTTGACTTTGCAGCTTCTTCCCTTAGCTTCCTTTTGGTTGTTTTTCTTTCTTTGACTAACTCAAGCTCAAGTTGCTTTAAGTACTCGAACTCAATGAAGTCATAGGACAGGGGAAGAAGTGTATTTGCCTGATAGAAGCCTGTGGCACTCAGGTAGTTTATCATTTTGATTCTATCCTCTTCTTTATCTACCTGAGGTTCTTGTGGAGCCACATCTTCCTGTGCAGGACTTTCTTGAACTGGAGAGAGAGTGGGAGTATGCTTGTGAAGTCTTTTCTGTCTCCTCTCCTCTTTGAATTGGAGAAGTAACCTTGCATCCTCTTTCTCCTTTATCTCTCTTGACACTTCCATGTCAGCCAGTTCATTCAACTCTTCTAAGGGGAGGGAGATGATTTCATCAACATCATAGTTCCTGGTCTGTAAATAATTAATCCTGACTGCCCTTTGTTCATCATTTTGAGTATTTGGTCTGGGGGCAGCCCTGATTGCAGCTTGCATGAATTTTGATGACCCAGAAGAACTTTCTCCCCTTAGCCTCCTTTTCCTCTCTCTCTCTTCCTCCTCAATTTCCTCAGGAGTTTATCCTTTTCCCTTTGTCACCAACAGACCTTTGTGACTCAGGGTGGATTGAGGCTTGGCCTTCATTGCTTGGTGTAGCTTCCATGCTCTGGCCAGAGAGAGGCTGAGAGACACCTTCACCAGCAGGTGTCTCAGATGGAGTTTGGACCTCTGCAGCAGTTGTTGATGGTGAGACAAGGGTCTCAGGTTCTGTCACTGGGCCTTCAGCCAAGGTTTCCCCTATGAAACTAATCTTAGGGTCCACCTCAGCATCCAGTTGACCGATGACATTGCCTGATTGCCTAAGTCTCCTTCTTAGAGAGAACTCTGCAAGGATCCTGTCTTGGATTCTTTGAGCCAGCCTGTCAGCTTGTCTAGATTTGCTTGGATGACAAGTGGCATGTTGACTAAATCCAGTCCTTCATAGAAGCTCAGGCTTTGGAACTGAAAGACTTCTTGTTGACCTTGAACTCTGTGAAGTATGAGGGCTCTTCTGTCATCATCATACCTCCATCTGATGATGTAGTTGCCAGTTCCATGTGGTGGAGATGAGACAGCCCTTGGTATACCTTCCTCAAAGAGACTCCTGATGAGAGAGTCTATAGAGTCCACATTAATGTGAACTTGAGGAAGTTGCTGAGAATGCACAACAGCAAGTGAGGATGGTGAGTCCTCTATGTCCATTCTCTTTGAAGAACTCCCAGGTTCTGTGGTTGTGATAACTTTCTCCCCCTTTTTGGTAGCATCACCCACTTGCATAGGTGAGCTGGAGGATAAATCAGTCACTTCCACAGGTTCTTGTGTTCCTGGTTGAGCTCTCCTTAAAGGTCTCTCAGCTAGTTTTTCCTGCAGATATGAAATCTGGAGTTGCTGATCATTGACCCTGTTTTGCAGGGTAGTCACCTGAGATTCCAAGTGACTAACCTTAGAGACTAGATAGGTGCATGTTTGTGACAATTTTTGTACCTTTAGTCTCAAATTCCCCTCATCTTCATCAGAAGAATCACTGGGGGATGAGAGGATTGGACCAAAGTCCCTTCTCTCACCACCAGCTTGAGTTTCTTGGCTGCTGGTTTTCCTCTGCTCACTGGCAACCTCAGTTAAGATGCCAATGGGCTGAGTTGCCATGGTTGAGGTCTTAATGATGTAATCACTTTCAAAAGTGAGAGCCTCTTCCATATGGACATCCTGAACAGGTTCAGATGTGTCCACCTCAGTAATAGGTGACTGATGAGGGATAGACTGAGGAGAGTCAGAGGTACTCATCTCTCTTTGAGTAGGGGAGGAGAAGAGAGACTCATGGTACTCACTGAATCCTAAGTCTTCATCAGTGTAAAAGGATAGGTTGGGAATTGGTTGGTTTAGATCCAAAGGCTGGGGATGGTAGCTACCCTGAAGGTTGTTCACTTGAGTGTTGAGACTCAGAGTGAAGGCTTACAGTTGTTGGGCTAATGAGCTCATCAGGTTGAGCTTGAGGAACCTCAGCCCTGATAGGTAAAGTAATGGGAGTGGTTTGCTCCTCAGGAGAAGTGGGAGCTCTGGAGTCCACTTCTTCCTATAAGGTTGAGTATTTGGGGGCCTGCACAGACTCAATAGCCTGAGCAGGGGTTCGTTGGGATTTTCTTTTGTAGGTGATGAATATTGGAGGTTGTGAAGAAGGTAGGAGAGCAGTAGGTGTGGGTTCAACACTAGCTTGGACTGCTATGTTGTCACCTTGAGCAATGAGCTCTAACATTTTTGGGACTAGGGCTGTTTCTACCCCTGAGAAGCCTACAGTTGGCTTCTTCATAATTTTAAAGATGCCGGGCTTCATCTGTCCCAGTTTAAGAATATTGCCTGTTTCCCTCAACTGTGAGCCCAGTTCACAGTTAAGAATGTGTTGAACATATCTAGGAAACATGTAATATTCTAAGGAGTCTAAGTTTGCAAGTAAATTAGTGTAAACAAATTGTGAATACCTGAACTTGACCCCCTGAACCATCCCATGAACTATAAAGGAGAGATCCTCAGGAATCTGGTCCCATCCACCATGCTTGTTTGATAAGCTGTGGATAACCACATGGAGCAGGTATTTCCACTGGGATGAGACCTTCCCTTTCCTGAAGGTCTTTACAGAGAAATCTCCTTCATAGCCCATCTGCTCGAAGGAATGATTAACCGCTTCTTTGGGAAGAACACTTCACCTGCTTCATCATCCAGCTGAAGATGTCGGTTGATGATGGCCGGAGTGATGAAAATTGTTCTCCCCTGCACCGTGGCAGACAGTGCCTTCTCCCCATCCATAATGACCTCTTGGCAGGTCTTCCAGAATTCAAGCAAGTGATCCTCATATAGAGGAGGATCAATGGTTAGGGAGGTGAAGTAGTGAGACAAAGACAAGAAACGGCAAACCTCTGAGAAATGAGGATCTTTGTCAGAGCATAACAGAGCAACCTGATTGTGTTGTCTGTGTAGCTGCATGGCAAAGTGAGGATCATTTCTGTGTGTAAGATCAGCCATTGTGAGGTAGCTCAGAGATGAAGAGAAAAAATGGGAAGGAAATTTCAGAGAGAAAGCTTTGGGTTTTAGGTATGGAAGAAAAGCAGATGATAGAAGAAGGGGGAAACCGTTGGGTTTATATGAGAGAGAAGGATTTTAGATAAAGTTTAATGAAAGAGGATAAACTTTGAAATCCGTATGTCGGTCCTACCTCTGAAAAAGTAGTTTACCTTTTTGCTCAAAAAGTAGTTTTCTTGGAATTCGAAAAGCTTCCGAAAGTAATTTGTCTTCGGAAGTTTTGATTGAAAAAGCTTCCGAAGCTAAAGTGACTTCGGAAGAATTTTCCTGAGAGTCTTAAAGATTTATGCTTCGGAAGAGAAATAAACTTTTGGATGCTTTGTATAAGAATGAACAAAGCTTCCAAAAGTAATTTTTGCTTCGGAAGGAAAAAGTCCTTAAAAATGAATAAGTGTCTAAGTTAAGAATTTTAAGCTTCGGAAGATAAATTTTGACTTCTTCCGAAGGTAAAATTTCTTAGACAGTCATTTATTTTGAAGACATATTTTTCTTCCGAAGATAAAATGTTATCTTCCGAAGTATCAGAAAATTTTCAAGAATCCAAGGAAAGTCTTCAAAAAGAGTTTTTCATTCAAAGAAAACATGAGCTTATGACAGTGATGAACTAGACAACTTAGGACACACATATTTTAAGAAGAAATAATTAGAATTAGTTTTAAAAGAAAATCTACTCAAAGTTAATCATCCCAATAGCTGATATCAAATACTTAAATATCTGTTCATCAAAAGCTTTTGTGAACAGATCAGCATATTGTTCATCTGTGTGAACTTTGACTAGTTTAATTAACCCCTTTTCATAGTTATCTCTTATTAAATGATACCTGATGTTGATGTGTTGGTCCTTGAGTGCTGCACAGGGTTCTCAGTGATAGAGATAGCACTGTTGTTGTCTATGTGGATAGGAGTCTCTTTGAAGTTAAATCCGTAGTCTAGCATCTGATTTTGAATCCAAAGCACTTGAGCACAGCAGCTTGCAGCAGCAATGTATTCAGCCTCAGCAGTTGATGCAGACACACAGGTTTATTTCTTGCATTGCCATGAGACAACTCTTCCACCAAGAAATTGACATCCCCCAGATGTAGACTTGGCAGTCATGTTGCAGCCACCATAATCACTGTCTGTATAGGCATACAGATTGAAATTAGAATTCTTTGGATACCATAAACCAAGTGTTGAAGCACCTTTGAGGTATCTTAAAATCCTTTTCACAGTGATTAAGTGAGACATCTTAGGATTGGCTTGATATCTTGCACAAATACATGTAGCAAACATGATATCAGGCCTGCTAGCTGTAAGATACATAAGAGACCCAATCATAGCCCTGTATAAGTGCTCATCTACACACTCCCCCTCAAGATCTGGACCAAGGGAGTGGTTCTGGCTATGGGTGTCTTAGCAGTTTTACAATCAGTCATGTTGAACCTCTTGAGTATATCTTGAAATACTTTGACTGACTTATGAAAATGCCATCTTCAACCTGCTTCACTTGAATTCCCAGAAAGAAATTAAGTTCTCCCATTGAACTCATTTCAAATCTATCTTTCATCAGCTTTTCAAAGTCTTTGCAGAGCCTTGAATTGGTTGAGCCAAAGATGATGTCATCCACATATACTTGAACTAGCAGAATGTCGTTTCCTTGTCCTTTGATGAAGAGAGTTCCATCTATAGTACCTCTCCTGTAACCATGTTTACAGAGATACTCAGACAGTGTCTCATACCACTTCCTGGGTGCCTGATGCAGCCCATAGAGAGCTTTGTCAAGCTTGCAGACATAATCAGGATGATCAGGATCTACAAAACCAGGTGGTTGTTTGACATAAACTTCCTCATCAATCACTCCATATAAGAAAGCACACTTTACATCAAGTTGGTAGACCATGAAGTTCTTGGATGCAGCAAATGCCAGGAATATCCTAACAGCTTCTAGTCTAGCTACAGGAGCAAAGACATCAGTGTAGTCAATCCCTCTTCTTGTGTGTATCCTTGAACAACTAGTCTAGCCTTGTTCTTGATGATGATTCCTCTATCATCCTTTTTATTCCTAAAAACCCATTTGGTTCCAATGGTAGTCTTCCATGAGGAAGAGGACAAAGGTTCCAAACTTTCTGTCTTTTGAATTGAAGCAGCTCTTGTTGCATAGCTTCAACCCAACTTCCATCCTTTAGAGCCTCCTCAACTTTCTTTGGCTCTAACTGGGATAGAAAACAAGAGTGAAGACAAACATTGCTTCATGGGTTTGCCCTCTTGTCTTTACCCCGGAGATAACATCTCCAATGATGTTTGTGGTAGGATGAGACTTGTGGATCCTTAGCTGAGGGATCACAGCAAGTTGCTGAGATAGATCCAAATTTGAGAAATTTAGATCTGGTCTTGAAGATTGATCCTCCACATTATCACACTTATCAAGATTAACTTGATCCAATGAGTGTGTGACATCATTGATGTTATCATCTATGGTATGGTTATTAGCATCAAGAGATTCTTGATCACTTTCACCATCACCATTGTTATCTTCTACAATTGAGATGTCTTTATCTGGTTGAGAGGCCTCTGAACTGGAATTGAAGGCATGCCAGATGTATCAGCTGGATTTGTCATTGTTGTGCTGATAGAAACCTCATTTGCTGAAGTAGTTTCAACTGGAGCTGAAGGTCTTCCAAGCTCAAATCTTGGATCAAGATCACCTGTATTTAAATTTTCTGCAGATCCTTCTCAATGCTGAGCTTACCATTTGTGACCTTGCCCCTTCCATAAATGTAACCACCTTCATTTCCTCCAAAAGCAACTGGTCCTCCATCAATTCTCTCAAAATTATGAAGTAAAGACCTATCGCCTGTCATGTGCCTGGAACAGCCACTGTCAATTATCCAGACATTCTTGTTTGTCTTGAGCTGTTCCTGCACAAAGAAAATGATTAGTTACATTTGGAAACCCAAGCCTTACTTGTCTTGGGTTCAGTAAGTGTAATAGAAGGTAATGCAACAGTAATAGATCCTATGGTTGTACAGAGGGGATCTTCGGCTGTTGTTGATGGAGAAACCTCAGTCATTTGGTCTTTCTTAGACTTCCACACCACCTTAGAAGCTTTTGGAGCTTCACAAGTTTTAATGACTGACACTTCGGAAGAATCTACAGTCACTGCAGTAGACTTTAGTACTTCGGAAGAACTCCTTTCTTCCGAGACCAACTTTGCTTCCGAAGGTAATTTTCCATTTACCTTCTTCTTTGATTTGGAGCTTCCGAAGGAAACAGACTTTCCTTCCAAAGCTTGAGACTTCTTGAGATTCTTTGAAGTCTTTGTATTGGTCATGTGGATAGTACTTTAGGATTGTATGGACAATCCTTGGCAATATGAGAAGTACTTCACACATAACACACACAACATTTTCTTCTTCAAAGAAATCTCCTTTTGAGAGCAAGACTGGCCTTGGTCACATCCCTTTTTCACCTTCATCTTGGTAGATTCAGATACAGTTCCCTTGGGCTGTGAACTGTTCTTGGAATTTGATGGTCCAGGCTGTGCAGCAGTGGTACACAGCAGCTCAGTCTTCTTCTTTGTACTGAGATGATTTGAACATGAACCAGAACTCTTGGATAAGAGGCTTTGGTGGATGTCTTCAGTCCTTATTGCTTTGAAACCTGCAGAGATGAACACTTGTTTCTGCTTAGCATCAAAGGTAGCCTTGATTTCTTGAGCCTTCTTTGCTTTCCATTTGCTCTTCCTGATCAAGTTCTTTCTCTTGGACTTGGTCATCACAGTTAATTTCTTCTCCTCAGAAGGATAGTGGCCCTTGGAGGAATCCTCTTCTTCACTCTTCTCAGAGGGATTCCTCACTATCACTTCTTCATCATCCTCACTTATGGATCTATGAGAGGAAGCTCATCTTCACAAGTTCCACACCTAGGAGATCTTACAGACAAGATTGTGTGTGGAGGAGCTATCTCATTTGATCCCAGTCCCTGTCTATTTTGATAACAAACCTTATTGTGTAGGGATGAGGATATCATGTTCTTGAAGGTCTCTTCTTCAAGAACACTTTTCTCTGCCAGGGCTTTGCTGATCACAAGCTCAGCCTGGCACTTAGTCAACTTAGTGATGAGATCTTGGATCTGAGTTCTAAAATCTGTATGATCATGTTTTAGTACTGAAATGGTTTTCTCCAAGTCTTCTATCTTTAACTTGTAATCATTTTCAGACTTTCTAAAGTCAGATTTTAATATGTTTAATGACTCAAGATCAGATCTCATCTCTAGGTTGTAGGACCTGTATCTATTTACTTTAGCAATGCATTCAGGGGAGCAAAGATGTTCTAATACCTTGGCTTCATCATGGTCAGCCATCAATGCTTGGTTTGGAGAAGCATCCTCCACCTGAAAACTCCAGTCAAATCCTCCCTCTTCAACAGCAACCGCAGCATGTTGCTTTGTCTTCTCAGCCTGAGGGGTATTGTTGGTGTAGTTTGGTCTGAGTTGTGTTTGACCCCCATTTGCTCTGGGTGCCTTACACTCCCTGGCGAAGTGACCCATAAGGTTACAATTGTAACACTTAACTTTGCTTTTATCCAGCCCAAACTTACCACTGGTAGCATTGCTTGGAAATTTTCTTCCTGTCCTCTTGTAGAACTTCTTGGCTCTGTGAGTGAGAAGAGCCATCTGCTGAACTATCTCCATGTATTCCAGGTCATCTGGATGGATACAGTCTAGGTCTTCAAGAGTGAAGAGATAATTTCCACAGCTTTCATCTGCAGACACAAAGGCTTGAGAAGAACTTGTCTCTTGGAATGGGCTTCCTTGAGTAAAGTTCTCCCTTGGTGTCTCCGGGAAGGTGATGAAAGGACCCTTTTGTGAGTTGTCAGGGTAGCATAGGAGATGATGTTGGGGTTCTATGCTGTCCCTTGCAACCACATGAAGGGCTGAACCCATTTGATTGTTAGAGTTGCCAGATGAACCTTGTAAATTCATCTCCATCTGGTATCCACTGAGAATCCCATATAACTCTGTCAGAGTAAGAGTTTTAAGGTTCTCAGTCCTCTTGATTACCACACAATAGTGTGTCCATTGCCTAGGAAGTGAGGACATGAACTTCCTTACAATGTCTCTGTTCTCAAGAGGAACTCCTCCATCCACAAGGGTATCCACAATCTCAACATACCTGAAGTATTGTTGGGTCATGGTTTCACCTGTTTTAAAGGTGAAATTTTCAAACTGCTGCTTCAGAAGATCTTTCTTGTTCTCCTTGGCTTCAGAGGAGCCTTCATACATCAGCTTCAGTGCATCCCACAGCTGTTTAGCTGTTTTGCACTTCTTAAAACCTCTGTACACAGAGTTTGGGATAGCAGTCTGAAGAGCAGTCATGGCCTTCCTGTCAATCTCTACTCTTTTCCTATCTTCATCTGAGTAGTTGGCCACATCTTTAGGAATCATACCAGCACCGGTAGCAGAGGGGGTGCTAGGTATGAAAGGTCCATATTCAACAGATTCCCACATTCTTGAGTCAAGAGACCTGATGAAGCCTTCCATCCTCATGCACCAGGTGTCGAAGTCATCAAGAGTGATCAATGGGGATTTGTTCATGGTTCCAGTCTCCATATCAGTCTTTGAGATGGAAGCCATTTGAAAAAGTTTAGTTTTTGTGTGTGTGAGGGATCTTAAGATGGTTAGATCTTATATCACGAGCCTGAATGCTCTGATACCAATTGCAGGATCGTTCAAGGGCTTGAACACAATTACAACACAACAACACAATGAGAATTAACTAAACGTTAATCAAACAGTGAACTAGGTAACCAAAGGTGATGCAGAGAACACAAGTAAAGCAAGAGACAGAACAAGAGAGTATAGTTTTCAAGGGAGCAGTATATTGCTTTCTCAAGTTCTTTTACAAGTGTTACAAAGCATTTAGAAAGATACAAGAACTTGGAATACTTATACTACAACCTACAGCCGGCTATACTATGAAAGCCAGCTGGATACAATTGACTAGACACTAACAAAATCAATTGTAGGATCAAAAGGCATATCTGCCTTTTGACCTTGTGACTATGACATGCCATAGCTCACATCCTTATACATTACAAAAAGGATAAAGTACATAAAGTGGAAAGTTTCAGACTCAAGACCTCAATGTACAGTTACCAAAAGCATGGACCTTTTCACCAACTCTTGTAAGTTGGTGACTTATCAGAGACGCAGCGGAAAAGGTGCTTTATGGAACAGTACATCAGATAAAGCATGTGTACTAAAAGTCTTCGGAAGAAATCTGTCTTCATAGGTTGAAGCTTCGGAAGACTTTGTCTCTTCAAGCTTCGGAAGACTTCATGTTAGGCTTCGGAAGATATTGGTCTTGGCTTCGGAAGATATTACACTTAGAGTATTTTCTAATGCTTTGTGTAATTCTTCCGAAGCATTCTTCACTTCAGTACTTAGTGCATGTTGCTGAAACACTTAGGCAGTTTTGGGTTGCATCAGACTTCAGGAATCCTTACAGTATAAGTATCTCATGTTCTTGTATTTTCAAATATGCTAGTAACACTTGTAATAGAAAATAGAAGGCAATACTGCATTTTTGAAAAACCAACTACTTGTGTTTTTTGTGTCTGTCTCTGCATTACTTGTGTTCTTAGTAATCTTATCTTGGTTAATCCAGTTTACTGTTGATTAAAGTTTAGTTAATCTCATCTTTGTGTTGTTGTGTTGTAACTATAACCCTTCAATGATCCTGCATTTGTATCAGAGCTTTTCAGGCTCTTGATATAAGATCTCACCATCTTAAGATCCCTCACACACAAATACTAAACTTTTCAAATGGCAGCCATTTCCAAAACTGATATGGAAACCGGAACCATGAACAAGTCCCCACTGATCACTCTTGATGAGTTTGATACCTGGTGTTAAGAATGGAAGGTTTCATCAGGTCTCTTGATTCAAGAATGTGGGAGTCTATTGAGAATGGACCTTTCATACCAAGCACCCTTTTTGCTACTGGTGCTGGTATGATCCCCAAGGATGTGGCTAACTACTCTGATGAAGATAGGAAGAGAGTAGAGATTGACAGAAAAGCCATGACAGCTCTTCAAACTGCCCTTCCCAACCCTGTGTACAAAGGTTTCAAGAAGTGCAAAATAGCCATACAGCTATGGGATGCACTGAAACTAATGTATGAGGGTTCCTCTGAAGCCAAGGAGAACAAGAAGGATCTCCTAAAGCAGCAGTTTGAAAATTTCACCTTCAAAACAGGTGAAACCATGACTCAGCAGTACTTCAGGTATGTTGAGATTGTGGATATCCTAGTGGACGGAGGAGTTTCTTTTGAGAACAGAGACATTTTAAGGAAGTTCATGTCCTCACTTCCTAGGCAGTGGACACACTACTGTGTGGTGATCAAGAGGACTGAAAATTTCAAAACTCTCACTTTGATAGAGTCATATGGGATTCTCAGTGGCTACCAGATGGAGATGAACATGCAAGGTTCATCTGGCAACTCCAACAATCAGATGGGTTCAGCCCTACATGTGATTGAAAGGGATAGCATAGAACCCAAACATCATCTCTTATGCTACCCTGACAACTCACCAAAGGTTCCTTTCATCACCTTTCCAGAGACACCAAAGGAGAACTAAACTTAAGGAAGCCCATTCCAAGAGACAAGCTCTTTTCAAGCTTTTGTGTCTTCTGATGAAAGCTGTGGTAACTCTCTTTTCACTCTTGAAGACCTGGATTGTATCCATCCAGATGATCTGGAATATATGGAAATATTCCAGCAGATGGCTCTTCTCACTCACAGAGCCAAGAAATTCTACAAGAGGACTGGAAGGAAGTTTCCAAGCAATGCAACCAGTGGAAAGTTTGGCCTGGACAAAGGCAAAGTCAAGTGTTACAACTGTAACTTGATGGGCCACTTTGCCAGAGAGTGTAAGGCACCTAAAACAAGTGGTGGCCAAACACAGCCTAGACCAAACTACACTGACAAAGCTCTCTAGAATGAGAAGTCAAAGCAGCAGGCTGTTGTAGCTGTTGAAGAAGGAGGCTTTGACTGGAGCTTTCAGGTGGAAGATGCTTCTCCTAACTAAGCATTGATGGCAGATCATGATGAAACCAAGGTATTGGAACATCTGTGTACTCCTAAATGCATTTCTAAAGTCAATAGATACAGGTCCTATAACTTGGAAATGAGATCTGACCTTGAGTCTTTAAACATTTTAAAATTTATTTTAGAAAGTCTGAAAATGATTATAAATTGAAGATAGAGGACCTTGAGAAAACCATTTCAGTTCTAAAACATGAACACATAGATTTTAGGACTCAAATCAAAGATCTCATAACCAAGCTGAATGAGTGCCAGACTGAGCTTGTGATCAGCAAAGCCAGGGCATAAAGAGTGTTCTTGAAGAAGAGACCTTCAAGAACATGATATCATCATCCCTACACAACAAAGTGTGCTATCAAAACAGGTAGGGACTAGATCAAATGAGATAGCTCCTCCACACACAATCTTGTCTGTAAGATCTCCGAGGTGTGGAACTTGTGAAGATGAGCTTCCTCTCATGGATCCCATGAGTGAAGAGGATGAAGAAAAAATAGTGAAGAATTCCTCTGAGAAGAGTGAAAAGGAGGATTCCAAGAAGGGTCACTATCCTTTTGAGGAGAAGAAGAAGACTGTGATGACCAAGTCCATGAGAAAGAACTTGATCAGAAAGAGCAAAAGAAAGGCAAGGAAGGCTCAAGAGATCAAGGCTACTTTTGACTTGAAGCAGAAACAAGTTTTCATATCTGCATGATTCAAAGTAGTAAGGACTGAAGATATAAACCAAAACTCTTCTGCTAAGAGTTCTGGTTCTTGTTCAACTCATCTCAGCAACAAGAAGAAGACTGGTCTGCTGTGTACCACTGCTGCACAGCCTGGACCATCAAACTCCAAGAATAGTTCCCAGCCCAAAAGAACTGTCTCAGCATCTGCCAAGATGAAGGTGGAGAAGGGATGTGACCAAAGATAGTCTTGTTCCCAGCAGAAGACTCTTGTGAAGAAGAAAATGATGTGTGTCATGTGTGAAAGTATCACTCACATTGCTAAGGATTGTCCATACAATCCTAAAGGTACTGTCCATATGACCAAGACAAAAACTTCAAAGAGTTCTAAGAAGATTCAAGCTTCAGAAGGAACACCTGTTTCCTTCGGAAGCTCTAAGTCTAAGAAGAAGGGAAGTGGAAAATTACCCTCGGAAGAGAAGTTGGTCTCGAAAGAAAGGAGTTCTTCTGAAGCACTGAAGTCTTATGCAGTGTCTGCAGAATCTTTTGAAGGTTCAGTCAACAAAACTTTCGAAGTTCCAAAAGCTTCTGAAGTTTTTAAGGTCAAGTCCAAGACTCCAAAGGTACTGTGGAAGTCTAAGAAAGACTAAGTGACAGAGAATTCTCCATCAACAACAGCTCAAGATCCTCTTAGCACAACCATAGGATCTATTACTGTTGCATTATCTTCTATTTCTGAACCCAAGACGAGCAAGGCTTGGGTTTCCAAATGTAACTAATCAACTTCTTTGTGCAGGGACAGCTCAAGACAAACAAAAATGTCTGGATCATTGATAGTGGTTGTTCCAGGCACATGACAGGCAATAGGTCACTACTCTAGAACTTTGAAAGGATTGATGGAGGACCAGTTGCTTTTGGAGGAGATGAAGGCGGTTACATTCTAGAAGGGGCAAGGTCACAAATGGTAAGCTCAACATAGAAAAGGTAAACTTTGTTAAGGAGCTTGGATACAATCTTCTGAGTGTATCTCAATTTTGTGATCAGAGTCATAACATGCTCTTTACTGAGCATGAGTGCATTGTTCTTAAGCCTGGTGTGGTCATTCCTCATGAGCATATCCTGCTTGAGCCCCCAGGAAAGGAAACATGTACAAGATGGATTTGCAAGAAACCTCTCCCTCTGGAGAAGTTTCATGCTTTTTGTCTAAAGCCAATGGTGATGAGTCTTTCCTATGGCATAAAAGAATGTGCCATGTAAACTTTAAGAACATGAACAGATTAATTAAAAATGATTTGGTAACTGGAATACCGAAGAAAGAGCTTACAAGTGATGACCATTGTGTTGCATGCCTGAAAAGGAAGCAACATAAGGTATCTCACAAGCCTAAGGAAAGGAACTCCATCACTACACCCCTACACTTGTTACATATGGATCTCTTTGGCCCCACCAGTGTAATGAGTCTAGGAAGGACCTCTTACTGTTAGTGATCACAGATGACTTTACAAGATTCACTTGGGTTTACTTCCTTAGAACTAAGGATGAGACTACTGAGATTCTGAAGAACTTCATCTTAAAGATTGAGAATCAATCTGATCATATGGTCAAGATCATAAGATGTGATCAAGGAACTGAATTTAAGAACCAAATCCTTGATACATTCTGTGATGAAAAGGTTATTACAAGACAATACAGTGCTCCCAGGACTCCTTAGCAGAATGGTGTTGTTGAGAGAAGAAACAAGACACTGATTGAAGCTGCAAGAACCATGCTGTCTGACTCTAAGCTGCCCATCACCTTCTGGGCAGAGGCAGTCAACACTGCCTGCTATGTGCAGAATAGAGTTTTAGTGGTTAAGGCTCATGGCAAGACTCCTTAGGAACTTTGGCACAAGAGAAAAACTTTCATTGGTTTTCTCAGGTCATTTGGTTGTCCTTGCACCATCTTGAATACCAAAGATCAAATTGCCAAGTTTGCTGAGAAACCAGATGATGGACACTTTATTGGATACTCTTCTCAAGCTAAGGCTTATAGAGTATACAATCTCAGAACTAGAGTTGTTGAGGAGTCAGCTAATGTGACTTTCAATGAACACACACCTTGTGTTGCTAGTTCTGGTCCGGATTGGTTATTTGATCTTGACTTAGTTACCAACTATTTAAACAAATCTTGTGACAATGTTTCAGGATCTGCAGAAAACATAAATACAGGTGATCCTGATCCAAGATTTGAGCTAAGAAGACCTTCAATTCATACATCTTCAGCTCCATTTGGAACTACTTCTGCTAAGGAGGTTTCTATCAGCACTACAATGACAAACTTAGCTGATACATCTGGGGTGCCTTCAAATTCCAGCTCAGAGGCTCCACAACCAGAAGAACATCTCAATTGTGGAAGACAACAATGGTGGTGGTGACAGTGACCAAGAATTTCTTGATGCCACTAACCATACCATAGATGAGAACATCAATGATGTCACACACTTCTTGGATCAAGTTCCTCTTGAAAAGTGTGCTGATGTGGTGAGAGAAACATCCATGTCAGATCTAAATTTCTCAAATTTAGATCTTTCTCAGCAACTTGCTGTGATCCCTCAGCTTAGGATTCACAAGTCTCAACCCACCACAAACATCATTGGAGATGTTGTCTTAGGGGTAAGAACACGAGGACAAACTCATGAAGATAATGTTTGTCTTCACTCTTGTTTCTTATCCAGATAGAGCCAAAGAAAGTTGATGAGGCTCTAAAGGATGGAAGTTGGGTTGAAGCTATGCAACAAGAGCTGCTTCAATTCAAAAGGCAGAAAGTTTGGAATCTTTGTCCTCTTCCTTCTGGGAAGACTACCATTGGAACCAAATGGGTGTTTAGGAACAAGAAAGATGATAGAGGCATCATCATCAAGAACAAGGCTAGACTAGTTGTTCAAGGATACACACAAGAAGAAGGGATTGATTACACTGATGTCTTTGCTCCAGTAGCCAGATTAGAAGCTGTTAGGATATTGCTGCATCCAAGAACTTCAAGGTCTTTTAGCTTGATGTGAAGTGTGCCTTTTTGTATGGAGTGATTGATGAAGAAGTATATGTCAAGCAGCCACCTGGTTTTGTAGACCTTGATCATCCTGATTATGTCTGCAAGCTTGACAAAGCTCTCTATGGGCTGCATCAAGCACCCAGGAAATGGTATGAGACACTGTCTAAGTATCTTTGTGACATGGATACAGGAGAGGTACTATAGATGGAACTCTCTTCATCAAAGGACAGGGAAATGACATATTGCTAATTCAAGTGTATGTGGATGACATCATCTTTGGTTCAACTAATCCAAAGCTCTGCAAAGACGTTGAGAAGTTGATGAAAGACAGATTGAAATGAGTGCCATTGGGGAACTCAATTTCTTTTGGGAATTCAAGTGAAGCAAGTTGAAGATGGCATCTTCATAAGTCAGTCAAAGTATGTTTAGGACATACTCAAGAGGTTCAATATGACTGATTGTAAGATTGCTAAGACACCCATAGCTAGATTCCCACTCCCTTGGAACTGGTCTTGAGGGGGAGTGTGTAGATGAGCACTTATACAGAGCTATGATTGGGTCTCTTATGTATCTTACTTCTAGCAGGCCTGATATTATGTTTGCTACATGCATCTATGCAAGATATCAAGCCAACACTAAGATGTCTCACCTCATCACTGTCAAGAGGATTCTAAGATACCTTAAGGGTGCTTCAACACTTGGTTTATGGTACCCTAAGAATCCTGACTTTAATCTGTATGCTTATACAGATAGTGATTATGGTGGTTGCAACATGACTGCAAAGTCTACCTCTGGGGGATGTCAGTTCCTTGGTGGAAGGGTTGTCTCATGGCAATGCAAGAAACAATCCTTTGTCTCTGCATCAACTGCTAAAGCTGAATACATTGCTGCTGCAAGCTGCTGTGCTCAAGTGCTTTGGATTCAAAATCAGATGTTGGACTATGGGTTAAACTTTGAGGAGACTCCCATTCACATAGATAACAATAGTGCTATCTCAATCACAGAGAACCCTGTGCAGCACTCAAGGACAAAGCACATCAATATTAGGTATCATTTAATAAGAGATAACTATGAAAAGTGATTAATTAAACTAGTCAAAGTTCATACAGATGAACAATATGCTGATCTGTTTACAAAGGCTTTTGATGAACAGAGATTTAAATATCTAATATCAGCTATTGGGATGATAAACGTTGAGTAGGTTTTTCTTAAAACTAATTCTTATTATTTCTTAAAATATGTGTGCCCTAAGTTTTCTAGCTCATCACTTTCGTAAGCTCATGTTTTCTTTGGATGAAAATTTCTTTTCTGAAGACTTTCCTTAGATTTTTGTAAATTTCTGATACTTTAGAAGTTATGCTTTTAACTTTGGAAGCAAATCATACCTTCAAAATAAATAACTGTCTGGAAATTTTACCTTCAGAAGAGTTCTTAGATCTATCTTCTGAAGCTTAAATACTTGTCTCAGACACTTGCCTATTTTCAAGGACCATTTCCTTCCGAAGCAAAATTAACTCTTGGAAGCTTTGTAATTATATACAAAGCAATCAAGTTTTAATTTCTCTTCCAAAGCAAAAATTTCAAAACTCTCAGGAAATTCTTCCGAAGTCATTTTAGCTTCGAAAGACCTTTAATTAAAACCTCCGAAGATAATTAACTTTCGGAAGCTTTTTGACTTCCAAGAAAACTACTTTTTGAGCATAAGTAAACTACTTTTTCAGAGGTGGGACCGACATCCAGATTTCAAAGTTTATCCTCTTTCATTAAACTTTATCTGAAATCCCTATCACATATAAACCCAATGGTTTCCCCCTCTTTCTTTCATCTGTTCTTCCTCCAAACCTAAAAACCCAAATTCTCTCTGAATTTCTTTCTTCCTTCTTTCTTCATCCTTAAGCTACCTCACAATGGCCAACCCTGTTCACAGAAATGACCCCAACTTTACCATGCAGCTACACAGGAAACACAATCAGGTTGCTCTGTTAAGCTCTGAGAAAGATCGTCATTCTCAGAGGTTTGTTGATTCTTAGCTTTATCAAACTACTTCACCTCCCTAACCATTGATCCTCCTCTTTGTGAGGATGAGCTGCTTGATTTCTGGAAGACCTGCCAAGAGGTCATTATGGACGGGGAGAAGGCAATGTCTGCCACAGTGCAGGGCAGAACAATCTTCATCACTCCGGCCATCATCAATAGACACCTCCATCATCCATTCCACACCTGAATGAAGATGTACCACTACAAGCTGATCCCATCAGGCAATCATCACAAAATCAAAGTTTATCAACTGAAGCTTGTCCAAGCTTGATACCTTCACCATCCGAAGATCCATAAACTGAAGGAAGAACTCAAGATCAAGCTACACCTCCAGTTGAAACAGAAAGAATGTCAAATGATGGAAGCAATCAATGTACTGTAGATGCTGAAGCAGTCCCAGAAACTCAATTCGATTATTTTCATAACTCCCCAACAATACAAGATGAAGGTGCCTCTCACCATAATGATCTGAATGCCTCCAATCTTGATGTAACCATAGCTGGTGACTCAATTCCAACCACCAGAATACACAAGAATCATCCAGTGGAAAGCATTATTGGTGAACTTAATGAACGGGTGATAAGAAGCAAGTTTGGAATTGGAAACATCTGTTTGTTCTCATGCTTTCTTTGTCAAACAGTACTCAAGACCATCAAAGAGGCTCTTCAAGACAATGGTTGGATTGAAGAAATGCAGGAAGAATTGCTACAATTCAAGAAGAAAGAAGTATGGCAACTAGTAGACCTTCCTGAAGGACAATACCCCATTGGCACCAGATGGCTATACAGAAATAAAACTGATGATAGAGGGATCGTCATCAGAAATAAAGCAAGATTAGTGGCACAGGGATACACTCAAGAAGAAGGAATTGACTATAATGAAGTGTTTGCACATGTTGCTAGATTAGAAGCAATTAGAATCTTTCTAGCATATTCTGCATCCATGAAATTTACTGTTTATCAAATGGATGTGGATTGTGCCTTCTTGTATGGAAATATTGCTGAGGAGGTCTATGTGAGTCAACCACCTGGCTTTGAAGATCCAAATTTCCCTCACAGGGTGTACAAGCTTGACAAGCCCTGTATGGCCTTCATCAAGCCCCAAGAAAGTCGTATGAGACTCTATCATCCTTTCTTCTTGAACATGGATACAGAAGAGGAAATATTGGTCAGACTCTCTACAGAAGGAGAAGAGGAAGAGACATGCTGCTAGTCCAGATTTATGTGGATGACATTATATTTGGCTCAACAAACAAGCAACTCTACAAAGATTTTGAAGACCTAATGCATTCAAAATTTCAAATGAGTGCAATGGGAGAACTCACTTTCTTCTTAGGAGTGCAAGTCCAACAGATAGCAGATGGAATTTTCATCAACTAATCCAAATATATGGAAACAATGCTGAAAAAGTTTCATTTTGCTGATTGTCAGTCTATTAGAACACCAGTTGATACCAAAGTGAGGATTGGTCTTGATCCAGAAGGCATATCTTTTGATCAGACTCACTATCGATCCATGATAGGCTCACTTATGTATCTAACTGCTAGCTGGCCTGATATTATGTTTGGTGTTTATGTGTGTGCCAGGTATCAAGCCGATCCAAAAGAATCACATGTGAATGCAGTCAAGAGGATATTCAGATATGTGAAGGGCAAACCAGCTCTTGGGTTATGGTATCCAAAAGAAGGAGACTTCAATCTATATGTCTTCACAAATAGTGATTATGAAGGATGCAACTTCAATAGCCGGTACACCTCTGGAGGTTGTCAATTTCTTGATCCCAGACTGGTCTCCTGGCTGTGCAAGAAGCAGACAAACGTATTGTCTCAACAGCAGAAGCTAAGTATATTACAGCATCAACTTGTTGCTCTCAAGTACTCTGGATTCAAAACTAGATGCTTGATTATGGTTTTAACTTCTTGCACACACCAATTCACATTGACAACACAACAGCTGTTTTCATTACTAATAACCCAGTTCAGCACTTAAAAACAAAACACATAGAAACCAGATATCATTTTTGAGAGACTATGCTGGAAAAAGTCTAATCAAATTGATTTAGGTTCCAACTGAGAATCATTTAGCTGATTTATTCACAAAGGCATTTGAACCTAGTAGGTTTGAGTACCTAGTTCAATCAATTGGTATGATTAATCTTCAGTAAAACCAATCAAAACATCAAAAACAAGTAAAAAACACTAGAAAAACACAAAATGAATTCAACTTTGAGGAAGAAAAGAATATCTGGGAACTGATATAATTACAGTCGTTATATCATTCACTATGCTTAAGTTCAAAATTTGAAAGACTATCATGACTTACTAGATATGTTGGTAGGCTCAACTAGGAAGAGAAGATACATGCATTAATGAATTAAAATCTTATTCAATAGTGAAACACTCATCTCAAAGTACAGGTATGTATTGGCTTATCTAAGTGCATGTGTGTGTAGTAACCTAAACACACCAAGTAATGATACTTTATGAATCTCTTTTACCTACATCAAGTTTCATCTTTGTTTTGCTGAGCAAAGACCCAATGAAAAAGCACATAGTGCAGATGTACTGATCCAAAAGATTCCCAATGAGGAACACATCCAAATTGGATGAATCAACATTAAGAATACATTCCTTGTGAATGATTAAAAGAATCCAATCATGGATCACCTTCCAAAGTGAAGTGAAAAGAATCCTAATGTGGATCATGATGAAAAGGATCAAAGTAAAAGAATCCCAATGAGGATCAATGAAAATAAGGTCTACTTAAGTAACCTGGTAAGAAAAGTTGTGAAAAAGTTCTATCATGTATTGTATAAGGATGGTTGATCATTCCATGCATATGTGTGTGAGGTACATATTGAATAATTAAATCAACCAAAAACATGATAAATATTACTTGCATCAAAATATCAACCTGGTATGAGTTTAAGAGGACAAACATACCTTTAATCATCAAGTTCATAAACATATCCATTTATCATAAAGATGCACATGTGTAATATAAGATTGATATGATCCCATCAAAAGATATACTTCTCCTCATTATTAGTAATCAAAATTATACTCAAAAGTTTTTAAATCTTTAAAGTTTCTATCCAGAGGTGGATATAAAATTTAGGAGGAGTAATTTAAAATTTTTGACTAAGTCAATATAGATTTTTACTATCTTAAGTTACTTTCTTAAGAATTAAAAACAAAACAAAAAAAAATGCATGTGTTGATGCAGAAGTTACACCATAGTATCTCAGCCTATGCAGATTCTTGGAAGCATGAAAAGTCCAAGATAAGTCAAAATGGGAAACTTGTATCACTTCTGACATACAGGTCAATCCAAGCAAGAATTGACAACTCCAACATTAGTCAACTTCATAAGAAACAATTCAATCAAAAACAACCTTCATAACAAGAAAAATCAAAAGCATAAAACATTAAGCTTTGATGAAGTTCAAAATAATACGGGTAAGTGCATTGGTAAATGCAGGTGAAGGTAACCCATGCATGTAACCAATGCGGGTAACTGTTTCTGTCATAGATAAACCAATGCAGATAAAGTTTTACTCTACCGCATTTGTGTCAAACTAGTGCATGAAAAGTTGATTAAAAACCTATGCGGACAAAATTTGTTCTACCGCATTTGTTAATGCGGAGGAACTCATCACTTCCGCATTTGTTTTACATTTCACAATACTTTTTTGTAATTTCAAAATGAATAAACAAATGCTCAATCTCTTTTGTCACAAAGGAGGATGATTATGTAAATGTGGAAAATTAACTCTGCTGCATTTGCTGCAGTAAACAAATGTTGAAACAATTTTGATCAAACGCATTTGCTACAGTAAACAAATGCTAAAAAAGTATGATCAACAACATTTGCTACAGTAAACAAATGCGGGCCAACTTTGTTCTTCAGCATTTGCTACAGTGAAGAAATGCGGGATGTGAAAAACCTAAGTATGTCACTTCCGCATTGCTATAGTACACAAATGACGACAAACTTTGTTCTTCCGCATATGCAACAATAAACAAATGCGGATAGCCAAAATACTTAAAATTTCCACTTCCGCATTTGCAACAGTAAACAAATGCGGATTGCCAAAATACTTAAAATTTCCACATCCGCATTTGCTACAGTGTCATTTAAAATCTGACCGTATTTGTTCTGGAACTTGTAAAATCTTGTAAAAGCCATTAATTGACTACTTAAAGTAACTTCAAAGGGTCATTTAATACTTTTCAAATTTTGAGAGATTCCATAGTGCGACGAGCAAAAAACCACTATACATCTTCCTTGATCATCAACATCATCATCAACAACCAGAGATTTTAGTGTCATTTCATCATTCTGTTCTCATCTTCGATTCTAAGCAACATTAGTATTGAAAGAAAGGTGAAATTACCAAAATATTTCTTGACTTAGCTTTCGGACTTTTGAACTAAAATTGTACTTAGAACTCTAAGTTAATGAAGAACACCCAAAACCAGATTTATTCAAAGAAAGGTTGTACATTTTTGACATCAATGAACATGCAAACTAAGAGAAATTCTACTCATCATGAAAAACTTCATAGTCGTGTTCATCATATGAACAGAGCCAGATGAAAACTGATGAATGGTGCATATACTTTCTCATCCAACTTTCATCTTTGACCATTAAGAGTCAAACTGATGAATGGTGTATATACTTTTTCATCAAATCTAACTCATATGTTTCAAATGCAGATTAATGGCTAATCTTACATGGAGCAAGCTCCATAATGTTAGCAGTTATGTGGACCCTGATGTACCTGAAGCTGAAGGATTGAGAGACATGATCAGATTCATATCTACTACTAGAATAGCTCATGCGATTACAGTCAGACCCATCATCTATGAAAGATATATCAAATCATTCTGGAGTACTGTAGAAGTGACTGATGTGGAAGGTGAAAGGACTTTAGTAGGAAGAATCACTGATGATCTCTCTTTGACCATTACTGAACAAACTATGAGACATTGTCTATAGTTTGGTGATGATGCTAATGCTTCCATTGAGGTGGAAGTTGAAGAAAACACTACTTTCTTTGCAGAAATTGGATATGAAGGTTGCTATGTGGGAAAGCAAATTGTAAAGGGGTTGGTAGATTTGCAATGGAGGTTTCTAATTCACCTCTTTCAACATTGCTTATCTAAGAGGAAGACAGGTTGGAATGACATCCCTGTGATCACTTCTTCTGCCATATGTGCCTTATGCATAAATATACCTTTCAACATGTCTGCTTATGTATTTAATGGTCTAACCTCTAACCCAAGATTTCTTCAATGTCTGATTAATGAAGCATTTCTTGATCTTGCACTTGAAGGACCAACTTTGGATATTCCTCATTATGATTCCAAGTCCCATAAGTACATTAAGAAAAGAGATTTAAGAAATTTTATAGTGGAGCACGCTCTCCTCTATTACCTTGGATGATTTAGCAAATAAATCTTGAGGAACAAGTAGAAGAAAAGGAGGCTCCTGTTGATGAGCCCATTCGGGAAGAAGCTCCAGCTGCTCAAGAACAGCAAGCTGCTGTTGAGCATGCTGAGGAAAGAGTTGAAGGATCAAGGTCAGTGTCACCCCAGGAGGAGTTAGGGGGTGATCTTCATACTAATCCTCATGATCATGCTATTGCATCTCCCTTTGTACCATCACCATTACCATCTCCCTATAGAACACCAACCACTTCAATTCATAAATCACCTATCCCATCACCACTAGCTCAACCAATCACATCTCCATCTCATCACTCTCCAAAATCTCCACCTCACCACTCTTTAAAATCACCAACTCAACCATTCCCTACTAGTGCTGATCCAACTGAGTTTGGAGATTCCACCAGCTCATCTAAAGAATCCAAATCATCTTCAAACAAGGAGGATCAACCTGTCCAAATGCCTGTGAAGAAAGTCACTTCTAAGGCTGCTCCTTCAGAGAGCTTTGCTGAATCTGATGTGAACAAACCTGATGAAAAAGATGAGTTGATTTCTGAGCTCATGCAAAAGGTTGGAAAGATGGAAAGAGTACTAAACAGAAGGGCAAGCATTATTCAATATAGACTTCTTGAACTTGATGAAAAGGAAAATGAGTTGAAAGAGTTAACAGAAAAGTATAAGGCTCAAAAGAAAGAGGAAGATAAGGAGATTAACAACTTAACTGTTGCTCTTCAACAAGCAAGGGATGAGATAAGTGGTAACTTGGACACTTTATCCATTCAAATAATAGCCATGGAAGAACAAGAAGAACTAATTTAAGAGCAAGATAAGGCTATCATTAACTTGCAGAAACAAAATGAACTTCTGAACAAGAGAGTAACTGAACATGAGATGCTTGTTGAAATCAAGAGGGAAGCTGAATCAGAAGTCAAGCAAGTAGATGAGCAAGAAACTGAATCTGAAAGCACTTCAGAGAAGAGTAGTGATGACTCTCCTCCTGGTAAACGAATGAGATTCTCAGAGCAGTAGAACCAAGCAAGGAAAAACAAGATGAATCTGGGTTGGAAATGGTGGTATATTCAGAGGAAACAACCAGCATGCATGCAGAGGAGGCTGAATTCAAAGATATGATCGATGCCTTAGACAGGTTTACATCTGAAGAAGTCATCATTTATAATGAATTTTGGGATTTTATAGTTGACCAGAGGACTAGCACTGAACCCATAGTGGTCATTCCTTAATCTCCTGTCCCTCTGGAGAAGGAGTTGAGTATGCAAATAGTTCCTGATGTGTCTTTGTCTGAGGAGAAAAAAGATATGACCAGGAAGTTATGTGAAGAAGAAAGAGAAAAGGAAGAAAAAGCTGTTGCTGTTATAAACATGTACAAACAGAGGCTGAAAAATTGCCTGAGGAAGTTGAAAAGCCTGAATCCTCATCTGATCATTCAATACAAACTTACACCAGAAGGAGGAAGTATCTATCTGAGAAAGGTAAGGGAAAGAGATCTATGAAAGAAGAAGAACCAGTAAAGAAAGTCAAACAAGATGATCCCAGAAGTCTTGCTGCAATAGCAGAATTATTGGAAGAACATGAGCAAGCTGAGGCTCAATTGAAGAAACAAGCTGTCTTTATTGATCTTGAAGAAGGAGAGATTGAAGGAGGATATGGGGCTGATAAGCCTGTAGTAGTTGATAGTCCTGTACAAGAAGAGAAATCTATGCATGAAGTGGTTGAAAATGCATAAACAAATGACCGCATAGTAAAATCCATGTTCTTGATCAACCATGGATATGATGCTGATGAAGTCTTTAGCATGACATATGAGGGAATGAAAGCAGAAGAGGAGAAAGTAAACAGACTGCTGGACCCCACCTTAGAGACTGAGTATGAGAGAACTCTTTCTCGAAAAGCTCTTGTGCCCAAACTGTCAGCCATGAAGAAATCAACATCAGCTTCTTAACCCTTATATCCGAATCCTTATAGCATGTTTGACAAGGAAATGAAGGATTATCTTTCAAGTCAAGGCTTCACAAGAAGAAAGCTTGGGAATATGAAAACAAATTCACTAAGGGCTACCACTCCCAGGTTGATTAATGAAAATAAAGATAGGCTCAAGAAGATAGAAGAAGAAATCATCAACAAAAAGCCAAGATCTAGAGTGTCAGCTCAAGACATGCAACTCACTCATCAAGATCAAGACTTTTTGGCACCTGTGCTTCATAAATACCCTGTGGTTTGCTGAACCCTCCCAACTGAAACTTCAAGAAGGCTTAACCACTGCATAAATGATTAGAGGTGTGTCTACTCCCAAAGGCAAAATTGATCAGAAAATCATTGCATGGAAGTATGATAGTGATTGGAACATGTTCATGGTCAAAATGATCTCAGGGCTGGTCCAGTTCTTTACAGAGTACTCTGCTCTTATAAATGCCCTAGAGATCCATGACTTAATAGAACTAGCCAATTTGGAATAGATCAACCATAAAGCTATGTTTAGGGGTTATGAATTTGAAGACATACTCAAAATGTTCAAACGAACTAATAACTTCAAATCATTAAAAGCCATCTGCATGAGGAAAGATAGGTCTTTCATCAATCCCCTTGAGAAGAAGCAGACAAAACAAGCCGAGGAAGTTGTATTTCTAGAGCTAAAAGTAAAACCAACAGAGTCTTTGAAGAGAAAACTGGTGTATGGTACCCACTCCTCTATACCTATCTCAAATGTGTATTATGATGAGAAAACTTATGAAATGGTCATTGAAAGAAAATAGGGAGGAATGGATGGTGGTGAAATAAGATTATTTAATGGATATGAGGTAAGACTGCTTGATGAATCTTACATCCACTACATATATACCAGACATTTCAGAGAAATCAGTAACAAACTAGGAGAACAAGATATGCACTTCTTCCTAAAGTGCATCAAACTGCTGAAAATGGCATATGATCGTATCATTGCCAAGAGAGATAAAAGAAAGAAGAAAAAGACCCCTTTGCAGCTTGGGAATATTGTTAAGTTGGAGGTTGATGTGGATGGAAGCTTATTAATTCACAGAGATGGGCTCTCTACAGTGTCTATTGAAATTGCCACTAGAAGCCATCTACAATATGAGCAAGTTGAAGATCCATGTGCTGAGCAGGGAAAGGATGTCAGAAGCATCAGACTTTGTCAACATGATAAAGGCTATTTTGGATCCAACTCAAGCAGCACCTTTTATGCCTCCATAAGACCCAGCAGAATCCTCACAACCTCAATCACCACCCAAACATTGAATAACATAGGCTGTATAATCCTTAGGGGGAGTATTGTTGGATCCTGAAAGATCATACAAGCCAATTTAATTGGTGAGTTGATGGTTGTTTTGTTGAGATTCCCACAAGTCTAAGAATTAATGTGGATGAAGATTCTGCTGATTGAAGAACCAAGTGTGGCTAAACGCATTTGTTATGTGGAAGTCATAAAACAAATGCTGACAAGTGTTTGTTCTTTTGCATTAACAAATGCGGATAGCTTAGAAGAATATGTGGACAAGGTTGACTCTTCCGCATTTACAAATGCTTACAAGTCAGACAAATGCACCAAGTTATTGTTCTTTCGCATTAACAAATGCGGATGAACAAATTACTAATGCGACAGCATAAAAAGAATACTGATGAAGTGTCCATCATCTGATTTCTTAGCAAATTTGGCAATTTGATCTTTGGTATTCATGATGGTGCAAGGACATCCAAATAACCTGAGAAAACCAATGAAAGGTTTCCTCTTGTGCCATAGTTCATAAGGAGTCTTGCCATGAGTCTTAACCACTAAAACTATGTTCTGCACATAGCAGGTAGTGTTGACTGCCTCTACCCAAAAGGTGATAGGCAGCTTAGAGTCAGAGAACATGGTTCTTGCAGCTTCAATCAATGTCATGTTTCTCCTTTCAGCCACACCATTTTGTTAAGGAGTCCGGGGAGCACTGTATTGTCTTGTAATACCTTTTCCATCACAAAATGTATCAAGGATTTGGTTCTTGAATTCAGTTCCTTGATCACATCTTATAATTTTGACCATATGTAACAAGTGTGGGGGTGTAGTGATGGAGTTTCTTTCCTTAGGCTTATGAGATACCTTATGTTGCTTCCTTTTCAGGCATGCAACACGATGATCATCACTTGTAAAATCTTTCTTTGGCATTCCAGTTACCAAATCATTCTTAATTAGTTTATTCATGTTCTTAAAGTTTACATGGCACATTCTTTTATGCCATAGGAAAGACTCATCGCTATTGGCTTTAAACAGAAAGCATGAAACTTCTCCAGAGGGAGAGGTTTCTTGCAAGTCCATCTTGTACATGTTCCCTTTCCTGGGGGCTCTAAGCAAAATATGCTCATGAGGAATGACCACCCCGGGCTTGAGAACAATGCACTCATGCTCAGTAAAGAGCAAGTTATGACTCTGATCACAAAATTAGGATACACTCAGAAGATTGTACACAAGCTCCTTGACAAAGTTTACATTTTCAATGCTGAGCTTACCATTTGTGACCTTGCCCCTTCCAGAAATGTAACCTCATTCATCTCCTCCAAAAACAACCGGCCCTCCATCAATCCTTTCAAAGTTCTGGAGTAGTGACCTATTGCCTATCATGTGCCTGGAACAACCACTGTCAATGATCCAAACATTCTTGTTTGTCTTGAGCTGTCCCTGCACAAAGAAAATGATTAGTTACATTTGGAAACCCAAGCCTTACTTGTCTTGGTCTCATTAAGAGAAACAGAAGGTAATGCAATAGTAATAGATCCTATGGTTATGCTGAGAGATCTTGAACTGTTGTTGATGGAGAATTTTCAGTCACTTGGTCTTTCTTAGACTTTCACACCACCTTTGGAAGCTTGGACTTAACCTTCAATACTTCAGAAGCTTTTGAGACTTCGGAAGTTTTGATGACTGGACCTTCGGAAGATTTTGTAGACACTGCAGCACACTTTAGTGCTTCGGAAGTATTTCTTCCTTCCGAGACCAAATTTTCTTCCGAAGGCAATTTTCCACTTGCCTTCTTCATAGTTTTGGTGCTTCCGAAGGAAACAGGTTTTCCTTCCAAAGCTTGAATCTTCTTGGAAGTCTTGGAAGTCCTTGTTTTGGTCATGTGAAGAGTACCTTTAGGAATGTGTGGATAATCCTTAGCTAGATGAGCAGACTTTCACACATGACACATTCTATTTTCTTCTACCTAAGAGCCTTCTGCTGAGAACAAGACAGACTTTGATCACATCCCTTCTCCACCCTCATCTTTGCAGATGCTGAGACAGTCCTTTTGGGCTGAGGACCGTTCTTGGAGTTGGATGGTCCAGGCTGTGTAGCAGTGGTACACAACAGATCAGTCTTCTTCTTGGTACTGAAATGATTTGAACATGAACCAGAACTCTTAGCAGAAGAGTTTAGGCTGATGTCTTTAGTTTTTACTACTTCAAACCCTACAGATATAAAAACTTGTTTCTGCTTGGAGTCAAAAGTAGCCTTGATCTCTTGAGCCTTCCTAGCTTTTCTTTTGCTCTTTCTAATCAAGTTCTTTCTCATTGACTTGGTCATCACAGTCTTCTTCTTCTCCTCTAAAGGATAGTGGCCCTTCTTAGAATCCTCCTCTTCACTCTTCTCAAAGGAATTCTTCACTATCACTTCATCATCCTCTTCACTCAAAGGATCTATGAGAGGAAGCTCATCTTCACAAGTTCCACACCTGGGTGATCTTACAAACAAGATTGTGTGTGGAGGAGCTATCTCATTTGATCCCAGTCCCTACTTGTTTTGATAAAAAACCTTGTTTTTCAGGGATGAGGATATCATGTTCTTGAAGGTCTCTTCTTCAAGAATACACTTTTCTGCCCTGGATTTGCTGATCATAAGCTCAGCCTGGCACTCAGTCAGCTTAGTTATAAAATCTTTTATCCGAGTCCTAAAATTTGTATGCTCATGTTTTAGAAGTGAAATAGTTTTCTCTAAGTCCTCTATCTTCAGTTTATAATCAGTTTCATACTTTCTAAAATAAGCTTTTAAGATGTTTAAGGACTCAAGATCAGATCTTATTTCTAAGTTGTAGGACTTGTTTTTGTTAACTTTAGCAATGCATTCAGGGGTATAGAGATGTTCAATACCTTGGCTTCATCATGATCTACCATCAGTGCTTGGTTTGGAGAAGCATCTTCCACCTGAAAGCTCTAGTCAAAGCCTCCTTCTTGAATAGCAACAGCAGCTTGCTGCTTTGGCTTGTAATTATGGGTAGCTTTATTAGTGTAGATTGGTCTGGACTATGCATGGCCACCATTTGTTCTTGGTGCCTTACACTCATTGACAAAGTGGCCATCAAGTTACAGTTGTAACACTTGACTTTGCTTTTATCCAGCCCAAACTTTCCACTGGCTACACTGCTTGGAAACTTCCTTCCAGTCTGCCTGTAGAACTTTTTGGCTCTATGAGTGAGAAGAGCCATCTGCTAGACTATCTCCTTGTACTCCAGATCATCTGGATGGATATTGTCCAAGTCTTCAAGGGCGAAGAGAGAGCAGCCACAACTTTCATCAGAAGACAAAAAGGTTTGAGAAGAACTTGTCTCTTGGAATGGGCTTCCTTGAGTGTAGTTCTATGTTGGTGTCTCAGGGAAGGTGATTAAAGGACCCTTTGGTGAGTTGTCAGGGTAGCATAAGAGATGATGTTAGGGTGCTATGCTATCCCTTTCAACCACATGAAGGGCTGAACCTATTTGATTGTTGGAGTTTCCAGATGAACCTTGCATTTTCATCTCCATCTGGTAACCACTGAGAAACCCATATAACTCTGCCCGAGTGAGAGTTTTCAGGTTCTCAATCCTCTTGATAACCACATAGTAGTGTGTCCATTGCCTAGGAAGTGAGGACATGAACTTTCTTACAATGTCTTTGTTCTCAAGAGAAACTCCTCTATCCATTAGGGTATCCACAATCTCAACATACCTAAAGTACTGCTGAGTCATGTTTCACCTACTTTGAAGGTGATGTTTTCAAACTACTGCTTCAGGAGATCCTTCTTGTTCTCCTTTGCTTCAGAGGAACCCTCATACATCAGTTTCAATGCATCCCATAACTGCTTAGCTATTTTTCATTTCTTGAAACCTCTGTACATAGAGTTAAGAAGAGCAGTCTGAAGGGCTGTCATGGCTTTCTGGTCAATCTCTACTCTCTTCTTGTCTTCATCAGAGTAGTCAGCCACAGCCTTGGGATCATACCACCACCAGTAGCAGAAGAGGTGCTTGGTATGTAAGGTCCATTCTTAACAGATTCCCACATTTTGAATCTAGAGACCTAATGAAACCTTCCATTCTTTGGCACCAGGTGTCAAAGTCATCAAGAGTGATCAATGGGGATTTGTTCATGGTTCCAGTTTCCATATCAGTTTTGAAAATGGCTACCATTTTAAAAGTTTAAGTATTTGTGTGTGTGAGGGATTTAAAGATGGTGAGATCTTATATCAAGAGCCTGGAAAGCTCTGATACCAAATGCAGGACCGGTGAAGGGTGGTCACTTACAACACAACAACACAAAGAGTAGAGTAACTGAACTTAGTCAAACAGTAAGACTAGATTAACCACAATAGATGATACAAAGAACATAACTAAGTAAGAGAACAAGATACACAAGGAGATGGTTTTTAAGATTGCAGTATATTGCTTTCTCAAGTTCTATTACAAGTGTTACAAAGCATAAAGGAAAGTTACAAGTACTTGAGATACATATACTACATCCTACAGCCAGCTATAATTTGAAGGCTAGCTGGATACAATTGACTAGACACAAAACAAAATCAATTGTAAAGTCAAAAGGCAGATTGCCTTTTGACTTGTAACTATGACATGCCATAGCTCACATCCTAATATATTACAAAAAGGATAAAGTACATGGAGTAGAAAGTTATAGACTCAAGACCTCAATTTACAGTTACCAAAAGCATGGGCCTTTTTCACCAACTCATGTAAGTTGGTGACTTTACAGAGTTGCAGTGGAAAGGGGTCCAACTTTATAGAAAAATATATTAGATAAAGCATGTGTGTTAAAAGTCTTCGAAAGAAATCTGTAGCTTTAGAAGACTTCATCTTTGGCTTCGGAAGATATTGGTCTTGGCTTCGGAAGATTTCACACTTAAAATATTTCTGTTGCATGTGTGAAACTTCTGAAGCATTCTTCTTTAATGTACTTGTGCAGCATGCAGGAGAGACTTGGGTGTTTGGGTTGCATCAGCCTCTTCATATAATCTCTACATTATGAGTTTTCCTTGCCCCTTTTAATACTATTTCACACCATTTTGGGGTGGATCATGTTAAACTTATCAATTTACACCTGTAAATATTTTTATACTTGTAACGCACTTACAATACTTATATTTTGTCATGATTATTTGTGTTATTGTAAGTTTTATATGAGATACATTATATGTTGACAATCATTAACATTGCTAGCCTGGTGACATCATAGATCTGTGGGCCTGACAAGCCTATTTGGTGCTAAAGCCGATGTATTTCCAGCTCCTGATGACGTATGACTTGTTCATCATGGGAACCAAGTACACTTAGCCAATCATATAAACTTGTAATTAAGTCGAGGTTTGATTGTAGCTATATGTGTTCTATAAACTTGCATAATTCTTAACCATTGACATGAATTGCTACTTGTAAATCTTTATATATATATATATATATATATATATATATATATATATATATAATATATATATATATATATATATATATAATATATATATATATATGTATGTTTAACCCAGGGGAACTCACCAACTTTCAAAGTTGACCCTTTATTTTTAACATGTTTCAGGTTTGATACTTGAGGATCTCTTCGTGCTCATATAGGACTTGGACATAGTTTAATAGAAAATCTTATGTTGTTGTTTATATCTTGTTTGTATTGAAATGATTTAATTGTCTTGTAATGCTCAATAAAAATGATATTTAATATTATTTCAACTTATTTAGTTCCATGTGCTATGAACAATCTTTTCACATTCGTCTGCCCCGATGATTCCGCCATCGGTTGGGGTGTGACAGATTGGTATCATAGCCATGGTTATAGGGAATTAGGTTATTAGAAATGGAATGACCTAGACTATAACTAAGTACCCTTACACATGAGTCCTCTCATGTATTTTATAAGCTTAGATAGGATTTTATGTGCCTTGTGTGTTTATACTTGATTATGTGATTATATGCCTTATGTGCTTATTCTTATACTTTGAATATTATCAATGCACACACGAACCTTAAATCATATTATAAGGCATTATGTGCCTGTAGGATTGGTTTATGTCACCTAACACTTGGTACACTCAGATGAAGCATAGTCTCTCTAAGAGTTGATAATAATATAATAAGTAACGATGAACACAGAAAGATAAATTTCTAGGTACTTGCATATATAGCTTCTCAACTCAAAGTATTAAAAGACTCTTACAAGCATATCATATGAGCTACAATAAGAAACTATATACAATACTACCTACAACTAGATATACTTTGATACCAGTTGGATACCTTTAACTAAAGCAAATACTACAAAGCTATAGTTTAAGGTATCTTAGATAATGTCTTATCTAAGATATGGTAGTCATGACATGTCCATGACTTACCTTTTTTTACCAAATAAAGTTGGCAACTATCTTAACTAATAAAGGTAAACAGTGGAATAAAGATGGTGAACTACATGGCTTTTGAGAAGACACCATGCAGTGTATCAGAGGTCTATAGCGGAGTGTTAGAGACACCATACTTATGTCAACTGGTTCATAGTAGTGTCTTCCGAAGGGTAGTTGGCTTCTAAAGAACAAGTTCTTCCGAAGCCACTTATACTTTGGAAGAGGCTACTTCTTCTGAGGCTTGAGGACTTCTTCTTTTCTTCATACTTCGGAAGTTGCCTTCTGATCTTTTCTTCTCAGACTTGATCTTCAGAAGTGAACACTTTGACTTCGGAAGTAGAGTTTGTCTTCGGAAGTTAATCTTGCATTTTGTCTTCAGAAGAACTCTATTTCCTTCAGAAGTTCCACACTTAGCTTCGGAAGCCTTTTATTAGATATACCAAAATGGTCTAAGTGATTTGGTTTTGGTTGCACCAGCCTTCTTCTTGATCCAAGAAACTCCCCCTAGGCTGATGCTACCAAAACATCACTTGTTTCTGCTTCTTAAAACTTTCAGCACCAGGGAAAGTAGATATTTATCTGTTTCTTTGTTCTTCCCAGAAGTGGTGCTGAGAAACTTGTACAAATCATTAGTTGATAGGAGATCCAGTCTGTCACTTTGAATGATGTGCACCCTTTGTTGGGTCCCTCTGAAAAGAGTTAGTTGACGGGGGCTGTAATCATACTCCTATCTAACTATGGGTTCCAATTTAGGACCTTCCACCATTTGTAGAAAGGCTATGCCTGTGCTGGTTGACCTTTCTTTGTCTTCCTTCTCTCTTAGTTTCAACTCCTCTTCAATCTTTGCTCTTGCGGTTAACTCAACAAGATGAAGGTTGCTAAGATGACTTCTGATGTGAGCAACAGTTTCGGAGTTGGAGGGATTGGAGAATGGTTTCTCTGCTAACTCAGCAATGTCAAAAGAGATATAGCATTCAGCCTGTTGCTTTCACCATTTTCTCTCTCCACAACAAAGTTGTGAGAGGCTTCATCGAACTTCCACTGGATGATTTTTTTTCTAGGCATAAGGGGCTGACTAGGAATCTTGTCCCCTTTCTTTGTTTCCAGTAGAGTCACTAGCTTTCTTCTCAGCTTCTTCTCTTCTCTATTTAAGGAGTCAGAGTTGATACCAAGAACTCTAGCAGCATGGTCCAGTGTTCCCCTGGGCAGATCAAGAAATTGATCTCTTATGAAGGAACATTAAGATCCATCAACATAAGTCAGTTTGACAGAGTCTTCCTCACAAGAGATATCGCTCAGGGTTGTGGAATTTGTGAGCTTTGTCTTGATTGCCTTGAATTCTTCCAAGGAGAGATGTTTGGAAGGCTGAGGGGATGGTTTGGAAGGTTGTGGTGTAGTGGTTCTGGAGAGTGTTTTAGATTGGAGGATGGGTAGTTTAGGTGGTTGAGGTGAGGAAATAGGTAAGGATAGTGGTGTAGGTTTAGGTGTGTAGGGTTTAGTTTTGATGGGGAATGGAGAGGGAATTGGTTCAGGTTGGGGTTGAGTGGTTGGCTTGAAGATCATCCCCTATACCCTTCTATACATCTCTTTCCTTTTACCCATACGAATGTCAGCCTTGATTTCACTGACAATTCGTTGAAGTGTCTTTTCAGACATGGGTCCCACCTGCCTACCAGAGAAGCCGTGAGCCTGGGGATAGTCTTTCATTCAGACTTTCTCACCTATCTTCTTGGTCGTAATGACCCTAGCTTCTTCTTCTTTTCCCTTAACTTCTCTCTTGCAGCTCTCTTTCTCTCTTTCTCTAGTTGATCCTGTTCTTTGTTAATGAGCCATAGGATCATATCATCATTGTATGGAGATAGTTCTTGAAGAGAGAAATCTATGGAAGTTAGGAAATATATCTTTTCCCTCCAGAGCTGTAGATCAGCTTCCCTCTTTTCTCTTTCTCTTTCTTCCTCTAAGGCCAACTGTTCTGCTTCCTTCTCTTGTTCATTCTGCTGCTTGGTTGCCTTTTCCAGCTCTACTAACTCCTTTAATGGTAGCAGGAGTATGTCTTCATTGGTAGCTCCAAGCTTGATGAGCTGTTAGTGATCTCTACTCTCTTCTTGTTGTTGACTGCCTCTTGGTCGGCTGCAGCTGCTTTGGAACTAGCAGCTATCAGCTTCCCAGTTGGAAGTTTACCTTTTCTTTTAAGCTTTTCAATCCTCTCCTCCTCTTGAAGCTCTTCCGTAATCATTTTCTTTTTTCCTTTATCGCCTTTTGAAGTGCTTGACTTTGGCGGTTCTTGGAAGGAGGGTTTAGATTGTAAGAGAGGTAGTAAAGGTGTCTAAGCTAGAGGTTGATTGAGAAAGTCCTCATTATTCACCTCAGATGCCAACTCTAGAATTGCATCTGTGTTGACTAGATCCTCGGACAAGGAGAACAGTCCTTTCGCAGCTTCTATCTCAGCTTCAGAAGATTCAATTTGTTCTTCCGAGGCTTTGACTTCAGCTTCGGAAGTTTGAGGGAGTGTAGTATCTGTCCCAACTGTTTTGGTTGTTGGGTCATCAGTCTTCATTTCCCCTTTGAATTTATCTTAGGTTCCATTTGGACCTTAGGTTGACCAACTTCTTCCAAAGTGGTAGAAGGTGCACTTATACTCTAAATCTCTCAACTCCAAAGTACATTATAGCCGCATCTGGGCTAGGCTGATATAGAGAGGATCTCAATAGGAACTTGGAGAAGAGCCTATAGAGATCTCTGAGCATCCTAGGATCTATTTGCAGTACAACTTTGGATGGCTTAGGAAAGATAGTTATAGTGGGATCCGAATATCTTAAAGTTGAAGTTTGGCTTAGTGGGTCCTCAGATGTTTGTCTCTGAACACTCTCCCCTTATGGTAGCATTATCTTGAGAGCTAGATGAGCTGGAGGAAGAGGTCAAGGAGACCTGAATAGGTACATGCCTAACAGATCTCTCAATCTATTTCTTAGCTAGTTGAGCCTTGAGACTGTCAATCTCAAGTTGCTGAGTGGCAGACCAGTCCTCTAAAGTCCTAACCTTGGATTCAAGATTTGAGACTTTAGAAAGAAGGTCTTGAATGGTGAGTTGCATTCTTCCCTCATCTTCTTTTGAAGAATCATAGGGAGATGAGGTAACATACCTGGTATGTTCACCTCACCACCAAGTGTGGTTTCTTGGCAACCTGGTTTCCCTTGCTTAATGATGTCTCTTTTAGAGTCATCAAAAGGCATGGTTACCACAGATTCAGTCTCAGAAATGTTACCACTTTCTAGAAGGTCCATTGAGGCACCTTTTGTAGTGGCAGCTGAATCTGCATGAGTCCCCTCCACATTAGTGGGACTCACCTCAGTAAAGGTTTGTTGATGGGGGCTAGAGATAAGTGGTCTCTCTAGGCTTTGTTGATCTTTGAGAAAGTGTTGTAGATAAACTTCATTGCCATGGAGAGACGTAATCTCTTCATCAGTTTTGATGAGAAGGTCAGTAAAGGATAGAGAGGCTAAACCTAATGACCCGGGACCTTGATCAATGTCTATAGGCATTGAGCCTATGGTGGGGCTGTCCCTTTTTGGCTGCTTAGAGGAGTTTAGATACTCACCCTAAGACCTTTTAGTTTGGGTTTTAGGCTCATGGGTTTGAGACTAAGGAGACTAAATACCCATATTAAGGTCAAATGTGAAGGATGGTGAGACCTCAGACTGAGTGGGAGCCCATTGTTTCACTCTAGTCTTTTTGGATTGAACAGGAGGAGCTTGTTCAATCAGAGAAGATTGAACAAGGGTTCGTTTGGGGCGTCTTTGATAGGTGATGGTGATGGGATGAGAAGGTAGGTTTGGCAATATGATGGTAGTTGCTGGTGTGGGTTCATCACCTATGGGGTTAACAGGGATGTCACCAGGAGCTATTTGCTCAGTCATACCTAGAAGCAGAGCAGTGTATTTCCAGTGAAATTGGTGGTCACTTTCTTCAAAGTCTTGAAGATGGTCGGCCTCATGTGAGGGACAGTCAGAGCAGCTGCACAGACAAGCTTACTCTGGTCCAGCACAGTTGATTATGTGCTAGAGAAATCTAGGATACATGAAGAATGTTTCCCGCTGGAGATTTCCCATGAGATTGGTCAACACAAATCTTGAATAGTTGAATCCGAGGCTTCTCACCATTCCATGAACTAGGCACCCTAGTTCGTATGGAATTTGATCCTATCCCCCAGATTTATTGGACAAGCAATGAAGAACGACATAAAGCAGGAACTTCCAGTTGTATGAGAAGTTGAACTTGTAGACTATGAACCTGCTGACATCTCCACCATATCCCATTGGATGTAGCTGTTGTCCAAATCTGCTTTGGGGAACTCTATGGGGGCACCCTCATCTTGATGCTCGAGATGCTCCTTGATGAGTTGTTCAGTAATGACCAACTCCTAGCCACAAATGCTTGATCATATTACACGAATCCCATTTAGGGTTTCAATTTGACCATTTTCCAAAATTCAGCCATATGATTGGAGTACATAGTGGGATTAACAGTCAGGGCAGTGTAATAAGATGTTTGGGTAAGAAACGAGATGATCTCTAAGAAGTCAACATCTTTTGAGAAATCAAGAAGTGTGACTTGATTGTGCTGAGGGTTAAGGGCCATTTGTGAAAGGTGAAAGTGGATGAGTTTGTACTTAGGTAAATTGAGAATGAAGAAAGCTTTTAGGGCAGTAAAATGTGGTAAGAAGATGAAAGTGAATATTCGGGATTATTTAAAAGAGGGTGAAATGGCGGTAGAAGGGGTTTGGATAAGATGATGTGATGTTTTAGTGGGAGATGTGACAGAGGCGGTAAGGTTATAGTTCAGTTAAATAATCTGACATCATTAACAAAATCTTTACTTTTTACAGTGTGGGGCCTAAAAATTTCCGTTACACAGTAAAGTCTTTCTTCCGAGTATATACTACTTCTGAAGGTAGTTTGTATTCTGAAGGTAATATTTACTTCGAAAGGTAATTTGTCTTTCGAAGGTAATATTTACTTCCGAAGGTATAATTCTATTTCCAAGAGTAAAGATTACTTTCCGAATAGAGAGTTTTCATAATCTTCAGAAGTAGATCTGATATGTAATCAATCGCTTCTTTCAAGACTAAAAAGTCTTCCAAGAAGAAAATTTTCCTTGGAGGAATTTTGCTTCGGAAGATATGTCAAACATCTTCCGAGGGTTAATTCCTCTTCCGAAGACTTTATACCTAGTGAAAATTTTAGAGAGAGGCCTTTTGTAATAGGGCTTAGATTGCATTGACATGAGACATTACATATTAAAAAGGTTTTCAAAAGAGGTAGACTAATCAATGTTATTATCCCAATGGCTGTAATGAGATACTTAAATCTTTGTTCATCAAAAGCTTTGGTGAACAAATCAACATATTGTTCATTTGAATCAACTTTGATTAGCTTCATTAGATTTTTCTCATGAATATCTCTAATGAAATGATGCCTGATATCAATATGCTTTGTCTTGGAGTGCTTCACAGGATTTTCAGTGATGGAGATTGCACTGTTATTGTTAATGTGGATAGGAGTGCTCAAAAAGTTGAATCCATAGTTATCATCTGGTTTTGAATCCACAGTAGCTGAGCATAGCAACTTGCAGCAACAATGTATTCAGCTTCAGCACTTAAAGTAGAGACACATGATTGTTTTTGCATTGCCATGAGATAATCCCTCCACCAAGAAATTGACATCCTCCTGATGTTGATTTCTTGTCAATGTTGCAACCACCATAGTCACTGTTAGAGTATCCATAGAGATTAAAATTGTTGTTCCTTGGATACCAGAGACCTAATTTAGGTGCTCTTTGAGGTATTTGAGGAGTCTCTTGGCAATAGCTAGGTGAGACACCTTTGGAGCAGCCTGATATCTTGCACAAATGCATGTAGCAAACATGATATCAAGTCTAGTTGCTATGAGATACATCAAAGAACCAATAAATGCACTATACTGATGTTGATCAGTATCCTCCCCCTCAGAATCAGGACAGAGATTATGGTTTCTGGGTATGGGTGTCTTGGCTGACTTGCAATCTGTCATGTTGAATCTATTGGGATTCAACAATGGCATAAACTGAAGCTTACCAAATCATAATTACATCCAACTGAAGATCTCATTGTACAAGTTCAGAGACCAAGTTGATTATAACAAAACAAGACAATTCAACATGACAAAGTCAACATCAAGACAATTAGAAAGTCAAAATTAGGTCATGTTGTAATGTTAGTATAAATAGACCCACTAGTGCATTTATGCAAGTGTGGCTTTTGTGTGTGTGTTTCTCATGGTGTAAATCACCATCCAAGGAGAAATCCTCTCCTTTGGGTGGGTTTGATTTCATCAGCCATCTATGATTCTCATTGTAACTTGTATATCAACATCAATGAAATCATAACATTATTATTATCCATCTCATTGTTCTTTGATTCACACACTTCCACCCATCTTAATTTTGATTTCAAGATCTGAAAAGATGAATCCTAAGATCCAAGCTCAATGAATCTGAAATATTGATTTAGCAGAATCTCTCTAAGATGTCATTGACATATTTAGATTGATTGATGAAGAACCCTTTCTTCATTTGCTTCACCTGAGTTCCAAGGAAAAAGACCATTTTTCCCATGGAACTCATCTTAAACTTCTTATTCATGATGCTTTCAAAGTCTTTACACATTTGGTCATTTAAGGAACCAAATATGATGTCATCAACATACACTTGAACAAGCAAGATGTCCTTTTCAGACTTCCTTATGAAAAGAGTCTTATCAATGGTACCTCTAGCGTAACCATTCTTCAGAAGAAACTGAGACAAAGTCTCATACCACAACCTAGGTTCTTGGTGCAGCCCATAAAGAGATTTATCCAATTTGCACACATAGTTGGGGTGCTCTGGGTCTTCAAATCCTAGAGGCTGGCACACGTAGACTTCCCTATCTATATCCCCATATAGAAAGGCACACTTGACATCAAGTTGGTAGATAGTAAAATTCTTGGATGCAGCATAAGCAAGGAAGATCCTAACTGCCTCAAGTCTTGGAACAGGTGCAAAGACATCAATATAATCGATTCCCTCCTCTTGAGTGTATCCTTGAACCACCAGTCTTGCCTTATTCTTGATAATCAAGCCTTTATCATCTCTCTTGTTTCTAAAAACCCATTTGGTGCCTATAGGTACTTGACCGGATGGTAGCGGACATAGTTTCCAAATCTTTTGTCTCTTGAATTGAAGAAGCTCCTCTTGCATCGATTCAACCCAGCTACTATCTTTCAAGGCATCTTCTACCTTATTGGGTTCCATCTGGGATAAGAAGGATGAGTATAGGCAAACATTCCCATGATGAGTCTATCCTCTTATTCTCACACCTTCAGAGACATCCCCTATGATGTTCTCAGCTAGATGAGTGTTATGAATTCTTAGTCGAGGAATCACTTCCAGTTGCAAAGATAAGTCCATATTGGACATGTTTTGCTCAGGAGCTAGAACACTTTGTCCAGCTACTATTTCAAACTCATTCAATGAGGACTGATTGAATGAATGAGAAACATCATCGTTTGTTGGCTGTGAAGCAACACTAACATTTGCCTGTTCCTTCAAGATGCTACTTCTATCAACTTGGTGTTGTGTAGGGTCACCTGATGAAATTTGAGGGTCAACAGATAATCATTGGTTGAAGCTCCACTATCCCTTGAGATAGTTATACTGTCAGATCGGCTAATAGTGGAAGCTTGAGTTGTTATAGCTCTTGGAGAACTTGGAATAGGTCTGGGTAACTCAAACAGTTAGGTATCTTCAAGAGTTCCTTGAGTACCTGTTCCAGTTGAAATATTCTCATAAGATGGTTTAGAATAGTTTGGAAACAATTCTAAGTAAAAAATATGATCAGGTCCATTCCCCCTAACACAATGAGTGTGCTCAATTACAACAATGTTGGATGATTCCTCAAATTTTTGATTCTTGATGTTGTAAACTTATAAGATTTAGAGCTAGAGGAGTCTCCAACAAAGATAGCATCATCCGACTTTTCAACAAATTTTGCCAAATTGTCCTTTGTGTTAAGTATGGTACACCTGCTGCCAAAGGACATTAGAAAGCCAATGACCGGTGGCCTCTTGTTCCATAGCTCATAAGGGGTTTTCCATGTGGCTTAATTACAAGAACCCTGCTCTACACATAGCATGCAGTGCTGACTGCCTCTGCCCAGAATGTTAGAGGTAGTTTGGAGTCAGCTAACATAGTTCGAGTAGCCTCAATAAGTGTCTTGTTCCTCCTCTCAGCAACACCATTTTGTTGAGGAGTTCTAGGAGCACTATATTGTCTGATAATCCCTTTTGAGTTACAGAATGAGTCAAGAACGAGGTTCTTAAACTCAGTCCCTTGATCACTTCTAATTATCTTAACCTTGTGATCAATTTGATTTTCTATTTTAAGAATAAACGATTTTAGTGTCTCAGCAGATTCATCTTTAGATCTTAAAAAGAATACACATGTAAATCTTGTAAAATCATCAACAATCACAAGGAAATATGATTTCCTTCCAATGCTCATTATACTTATGGGACCAAATAGATCCACGTGCAATAAGTGTAATGGAGTGGTGATAGAGTTAACAACTTTGGATTTATGAGATGCCTTGTGTTGCTTCCCTTTCAGGCATGCAACACATTTATCTTTGTAGAAAAATTCCTTTTTAGGCAAACCATGTACCAAGTTATTTTTAGACAATTTATTCATTGTCTTAAAATTACATGACACATTCGTTTATGCCATAGTGTTGACTCATCACCATTAGCTTTGGAAAGAAAGCATGCTACTTCACCCATTGGTGAAGCATTGTTCATATCAAGCTTGTACATATCCCCTTTCCTGGAGATCTAAGAAGCACTAATTCTGGAGGAATTGTCATCCCTGGTTTGAGGATAATGCACTCATGTTCTATGAAGAACATTTGATGCTTTTGATCACAAAACTGAGAAATACTTAATAGATTGTGTTCAAGCTGTTTGACAAAGTGAACTTTGTCAACTTTTAATTTTCCATTGGATATACTTCCTTTTCCAGAAATATATCCTCCGGCCTCACTCCAAACTAGACAGGACCTCCATCATAATGTTGAAATTGGTGAAGGAGAGATTTGTTTCCTGTCATGTGCCTGGAGCATCCACTATCTTCAATCCAAATGTTGTTATTCTTGTCATATGGATGTCCCTGCACATAAGATAAGATGATTAGTTTTGATTGGAAACCCAAGCCTTGTTGGTCTTGGGTTCTTCCAATGATAGTGACATAATTGAACAAAAAGTTAAGCATGGGGGTTCAATGGATGTCTTTGAAGAAGAAATTTGGGCTGTAGCATCTTTCATGACATACCAATCCATCTTTTGGTTGATCAAGGAGGATGGGCTTTTGAAGCTTTTGCAACATGACATTCTTCCGAAGCTTCTCTCTTTTCGAAAGAATCCTTCACCACGTTTTCTTCTGAAGTAGTCTTCTTCTGGGATGGTTTTAAGGGAACTATTTTCTTCTTCTAATTCTTGCCAGCTTTAGCTTTTGAAGCCATTTTCCCTTCGGAAGAAGAATTTTCTTCCAAAAGCAACCTTGCTTTGGAAACCAGCTTTCCTTTTTTCATCACTTGGACCATTTGATAAGGTCCAAATGAGAGACCTTCCCTGACTCCTTCTCTTTTAACATTGTTTGTCTAATGTGTGCTAGCAGGATTGTAATAACAATCTTTAGCCATGTGGTTTTGCAGACCATACATTATGCATGCAATGTTATACTTCTGGGAAACTGAGGATTGCTGTTTCTTGTTCTTTTTCTCTTCATTAGCAACCGTTCCCTTTACCATCTGATCCTTTGGTAGGACAGAAGTGTTGGTACTACACTCCTTTCCTGAATCAGAGTTACCTACCACCTGGAATCCAACTGAAATGAATACACCCTTTTGTTTTGGATCAATCATCAGTTTGGACTCAATCACTTTCTTGATAGTTCTTCTTGCTGCTTTAGCTCTGCTTCTTCTGGCTTTGGTGGTTAGGATTTGATCATCACTGGGAGAAGTGGGTTGATTACCTGTTCCTCCCCTATGGTGGCCTCTATTATTGCATTCATTCTTTAATTCAAGTGAAAATGGGTTAGGAGATAGGACCTCTTGCTCTTCAGTACCACATCTAGGTTGTTTTATGGACTCATAAGAATGTGGTGGAGTAATTTCATTGGTCCCTAACCCTCCTTTGTTTTGATAACAAATTTTGGAGTGGGAGGATGATGCAATAATAGATTGGAAGTTTTGCTCAGAAATGGCTTACTTCCTGGCTTGAGTCTCAGCAGTGACAAGCTGGGCTTGAGCCTCAGACAATTTGGATATGAATACCTTTATTTGAGTCTTATAATTTGTGTGTTCATGTTTTAATAGGGACACAGTTTTCTCCAAATCTTTAATTTTTCTTTGCTAGTCAGATTCAACCCTTTTAAAATCAGATTTCAAAACATTTAGAGAGTCAATATCAGATTTAATCTCCATATTGTAGTCCTGATATAGTTTAACCTTAGCAATACATACAGGAGTACAGAGATGTTCGTATACCTTATTATCATCTGTTCCTGCCATGAGTGCTTGAGCAGGAGTAACATCCTATACCATAAAGCTCCAGTCAACTTTTTGAGCCATTGCAGCTGTCTCTATTGACTTTCCAGAGGGCTTTGATGTAGAGGGATGTGTGGAGGCCTGTGGGGTTCCTGGATTTGACTTGGGAGCCTTGCATTCCCTTGCAAAATGACCAAGTTGGTTACAGTTTGACTAGGTTAAGTAAGGGTGAGATTCTTATTGTGAATCGAATATGGTAATCAAGTCAGTGATTGAATGGCGGAAACAAACAATCAAAGAACATTCAAAGCATGAAAATTACTCATAAATGCTTTTGTATTGTATATATGAAAGTTGATAAATTACAGAGAATAATTACAACAAAAATTCTCTATCTATCAGCCGTCCCTCAAGTACGAGGATATCTATTCTATTTATAGGAAGACAAGATGCCTTTTACAAAATGACTAAACTACCCCTAAACTATTACATCAGAACTAGTCTAAGTCTTCATCCGCATCTTAGCTTGTTCATCCGCATTGACAAATGCAGATGAGTTAACTTGATCAACATTTCTTCACTTGATCATCTGCATTAGTATGTTGGTCATCCGCATTGGTTAATGCGGATGAACAAATACTTATGCGCATTTGTTCGGTCATCCGCATTTGTCTAATGCGGATGAGCAAAGTCTTGTCCACGTTAACTTTTAGTCTTCCGCATTTGTCAATGCGGAAGAGCAAATACTTGTCCGTATTTGCATTATGTCTTCCGCATTGACAAATGCGGAAGACAACACTTGTTCTTTTTCTTAGCAGAATTTTCATCCGCATTTCTTCTTGGACTTAAGGGATTCCAGCAGAGCAATCATCAATCACCCATTGAGTTGGCATGTATGATCCTTTCAGAGTGCAACAATACTCCCCCTAAGGATTATACAACCTAGTTTTCTTCAATGTTTGGGAGGTGATTGATGTTGTGATGATTCTGCTGGGTCTTCTGGTGGTGTAAAAGGTGCTGCTTGACTTGGATCCAAAATTGACTTGATCATGTTAACAAAATCTTGAGCATCTGACATTTTATTTTTGCTTAGTACATGAATCTTCATTCTGCTCATATTATGAATGGCTTCAAGTGGTAGTTTCTTTAGTGAGATTGGTTCCCAAATAGACACTGTAGATAGCCCATCCCTGTGAATCAAAAGAGAACCATCTACATCAACTTCAAGTTTGACAATGTTGCCCAACTGTAAAGGAGTCTTCTTCTTCTTCCTTTTCTCCCTTTTTCACTAATCTGATCATAAGCCATCTTCAATATTTTGATTCACTTTAGAAAGAATGTAGATATTCTGACCCAATTTGTTTGATATCTCTCTGAAGTGCCTTGTGTATGTGTATTGAATATATGATTGATCCAGTAGTCTCACTTCATAGCCACTGAACAATCTAATTTCAACACCTTCTTTGCCTCCCCACTTCCTCTCAATCACCAATTCATAGGTCTTCTCATCATAATAACATTTGAGATTGATGTTGAGGAATGTGTACCAGCCACCATTTTTCTTTTCAATGATTCAGTAGGTTTCACTCTAAGTTCTGGAAACACTCTTTATCCACTGGAACATCTTTGGTGATTGCTTTTTCATATTATGTTTCAACATTTGGATCTAGCTGCTTTTTCACTTTTTCTTCCTCTTCCTTCATTCCTTCATAGGTCATCCCAAAGACTTCATCTGGATCATACCCTTGATTGATAAAAAACATTGCTTTGATATTAAGTCATCAGTTTGGGCTTTTGACATAATTTCTTCCACTGCTTGTTTTGTTTTCATAAGACTGTCCATATGAACATCCTCTTCAGCACCATATCCACCAGCTATCTCTCCTTCTTCTAGATCAATGGTATCAGCTTGTTTCTTTAATTGAGCTTCAGCCTAGTCATGTTCTTCAAGAAATTCAGCTATTGCTGCTACTTCTTGGATCATCTTTCTGTTTCTTAACACTTTCTTCTTCAATCACTGGTCTTTTACCCTTAGCCTTTTAAACTAGATATTTTCTCTTTCTTGAGTATGTTTGAAGTTGTGGACTTGAGTTTCAGCCTTTTCAATCCCTTTAGACATTTTTTCAGGTGTGGTTTGTTCTTTAACATTAACTTCTATTTCCTCCTCTTTTTCCTTTTCTTTTTCTGTTTCCTTTTCTTTTTCTCTTTCCTTTTCACATATTTCTCTTATCTTTTCTTTATGTTCTTCAGTAAGTGACATAGCAGGGACAATCTGGATGCTTAACTCTTTCTCCAAAGGAACTAGAGATTTGGGAATGATCACAATAGGTTCAGAATCAGTCCTTTGATTGTTCACAAATTCCCAAAAATCATCATCTACACTGAATTCTTCAGATTTAAAGCTGTCTAAAGCATTGAAAAGTTCCTCAAATTCAGCTTTCTCAGTGTGAGTAGCATTTTTTTTCCAGAGAAAATCAGCATCTCTAGACTTTGTTCCTCATGCTTTGTTTGACTTGTATCATCTTCTTGTTCTTCATTGTCAGAGACAAACCGGTTCTCATCATTATCAACCTTTTCTTGTGTATCTTTCCTTTCATCAGCCACTGCACTTTTTTGAATATCAATTATCAGCTCAAGTTTAGAGATCCTTTTGTTTTGCTATGAATTTCATTTTCAAGATTAGAGATGAATCTAGCTTATTCTTCAATAATGTTCTCTTGTTCTTCCATTGCTATGGTTTGAATGGCAAGAGTGTCAACATGGCCACTCACTTCTTCTCTTGAATGATTGAATGCAGCTTTTAAAGTTTCAATTTCTTTCTCTTTCTCCTTCTTTTCAGCTTCATGTTTTTCTTTAAGCTCTTTCAACTCCTGCTCCTTTTCATCAAGCTCGAGAATTCTATCATCAATGATTCTAGCTCTCCTATTTAAAATCCTTTCCATCCTTTCCACCTTTTGTACGAGCTCAGATATAAGTTCATCTTTTTCATCAGGCCTGTTTTCATTGGATTTAGCAAAGCATTCTGAGGGAGTAGTCTTAGAAGTTTCTCTCTTTGCAGGCATTTGAGTATGATGATCCTCCTCATTAGAAGATGATTTGGATGCTTTAGAAGCACTGGTTGATCCTCCAACTTCAGCAGTGTAATCATGGGTTGGCAAAGGTTGGTATGGTGATATTGGGGAGTGATGAGATGGTAATATTGGAGATTGGTGAGGTGGTGATATTGGAGATTGATGAGGTGGTGATATTGGAGATTGATGATGTGGTGATATTGGAGAGTGATGATGAGGTGATATTGGTGATGGTTGTGGGGTTGTTTGTGGTGTTGGTTGTGGTGTTGTTTGTGGTGTTGGTTGTGGTGTTGGTTATGTTGTTGGTTGTGGTGTTGGTTGTGGTGTTAGTTGTGGTGATGGTTGTGGTGTTGGTTGTGGTGATGGTTGTGGGGTTGGTTGTGGTGTTGGTTGGGCACCAGCTTGTTCTTGTCCTTGAACTTCCTGATTTATCTGCTGAATCATCCATGGAAGAAGAGGTGAGTGAGCCCCACTGTAAAAGTTTCTTGGATCCCTCTTCTTAATATATTTGTAAGATCTTTCATAATAGTGAGGAATATCAAGCACTGGTCCCTCATTAGCAATATCAGGGAATGATTCATTGATCATGAATTGAATGAATCTGGGATACATTAAGAACTTGTATCTTCTCCATTCTTGAATGTTTGATATTAGGCCATTGAAGACATAGGCAGACATGTTGAATGGCCTGTTTGAGCAGAGAGCACAGATTGCTGAGGATGTGATGACTGGAATGTCATTCCATCCTGTCTTTCTCTTGGATAGACAGTGCTAAAACATATGAATTAGGAATCTCCTAGGTAGATCAACCAATCCTTTAATAATTTGTTTTGCTTCATATCCTCCTTCATAACCAATTTCAGCAAAAAATGTGGTTATTTCTTCATCATCTAGCTCCAGAGGTGCATTAGCATCATCACCAAATTGTAAGCATCTTCTAGGAGAATCTTCAGTGATGCTTAGAGTGTGATCATTGTTGATTCTCCCAGTTAATGTTCTAACACCATCAACTTCAATTACCTCAGCTAAGTTCTAGAAGGACCTGATGAGAGTCTCATAGACGGTGGGTCTCACAGTGATAGCATAGGCTACCCTAGTGGTACAGAAGAATCTTATCATATCGCTAAGTCCTTCAGCTTCAGGTACATCAGGGTTTAAATAACCGCTAACATTATAGAGCTTGCTCCATGAAAGATTTGCCATGTAATCTGCACAAAAGACATGTGTGTCAGTTATCAGTTTGACTTTAAATGGTCAAGGATGAACGTTTGTCATTTCGGTTTCATTGTTGTCATAGCAAATGGTGAGTTTGTTATTCAACAATCACAGTTTCTATGTTTGAACCATTAATGAGATGTTGTTTCATTGATTTGTTACACATTTTTCATTTTTCATCATGCTCTGTTCTTACAACAAACATGAATATCAAGGTTTTCATCATGCTCTATTCTTACAACAAACATAAATATCAAGGTTTTCATGATGAGAAGAATTTCTGTTGGTTTGCATGCTCATTGAAGTCGAAAAGTTGTATTATGTTACATCAATAAGACATGTTTTTGTGTTCTGATTATCAGTTGGTTCATTGTTTGATTTAGGTTTAACAGTCTGAAACTTAGGTCTTGATTAAAATTGTTATGGAAATTTCACCTTGTTTCCGATACAAATGTGGTTTGAGAATCGATAACAAGAGCAGATTGAGTAGAATCACACGAAAATCTTTGGTTGTTTATGATGAAGATGATCGAAGATGGTGTACTGTGTATTTGTGCTCGTCTCACTATGAAGTCTCTCAAATTTGAAAAGTATTAAATGACCCATTTAAATTCCTTTAAATAGTCAAATAATGCATTTTGAAAGATTTTACAAGTTTAAGAGCAAATGCGGTCACCACTGTAGCAAATGTGAAAGGGTAAATTTTTTGACTTTTGGTCATCTGCATTTGTTAACTGTAGCAAATACGGAAGACAAACTTTGGACTTTGACTATCCACATTTGGCTACTGTTGTAAATGCGGAAGTTTTGTTACTTTTGATTTATTCTATCCGCATTTGTGTACTATTGCAAATGCGGAAGTTAAACTTTGATAATCATTGACTATCCGCATTTGAGTACTGTTGCAAATGTGGAAGTTAAAATTGAAAACATTGACTATCTGCATTTGTGTTGTAGTAAATGTGGAAGGGTAACTTGTGATTTTGTTCATCAGCATTAACACACTGTAGCAAATGTGGTAGTGTTGTTACTTGTTTCATCCTATTCGTATTTACTGTGGCGAATGCGATAGAACAAAGTCAATCAACATTTGTGCGACTGCACCAAATGCGGTTGACAACACTTGGTCAGCATTGCACTGTAGCAAATGCGAGAGAGATGTTCATCAACATTTGTCTACTGTAGCAAATGCGGTAGAGTATAATTCACATTTACTTAATACACTAATGTGGTAGAGTACAATCTTTGTCCGCATTAGTTTCTCTTGAAAATATACTATTACCCGCATTGGTTATATGCATGGGTTACCTTCAATTCTTGCTTGGATTGACTTGTATGTCACAAGTAATACAAGTTTCCTAATATTGATAGATCTTGGATTTATCATGCTTCTAAGAATCTGCATAAGCTGAGATATAATGGTATGACTTTTTGCAACAACACTAAAATCCTTTTTGTTTTGTTTTGAAAGTTAAATTAATAAACAAAAACTTGCATTTTCTCAAAAATTTTAAATTACTCCCCCTAAAGTTTATATCCACATTTGGATAGAAACTTTAAAGATCTAAAACCTCTTGAATATTATTTTGATTTTTAATAATGAAGATAAGAATATCTTTTGTTGGGATCATATCATTCTTGCATTACACATGTGCATCCTTTATGATAAATTGTAGACATGTTTATGAACTTGAAGATTGAAGGTATGTTTGTCCTTTTAAACTCATACAAGGTTGATATTTTGATGCAAATGATATTTATCATGTTTTTGGTTGATTTAATTATTCAATATGTACCTCACACACAAGCATGGAATAATCAACCATTCTTGTACAATGTATGGTAGAACTTTTTCACAGCTTTTCTTACCAGGTCACTTAAGTTATGAAATCTCATTTTCACTGATCCTCATTGGGATTCTTTTACTTTGATCCTTTTTCATGATGATCCATATTGGGATTCTTTTCACTTCACTTTGGAAGGTGATCCATGATAGGATTCTTTTATTCATTCACTTGGAATGTATTACTTTTGTTGATTCGTCCAATTTTGGATGTGTTCCACATGGGAATCTTTTAGATCATAACATCTGCACTATGTGCAAGTTTCATCAGGTCTTTGCTCAGCAAAACAAAGACGAATATGATGTGGTGAAAAAGATTCATAAAGTATCATTACCTGGTGTGTTTAGGCTACTACACACATGCATTCAGATAAGCCAATACATAGCGGTACTTTGTGATGAGTGTTTCATAATTGATTAAGTCTTTAATTCATCACTGCATGTAGCTTTTCTTTCAAGTTGAGCCTACCAACATATCTGGTAAGTCATTTCAGTCATTCACATTTTTAAATTAAGCACAGTGAATGATATAACGATAGTAATTATCGTTGAACCCTTGAAAGGATCATACATGCCAACTCAATGGGTGATTTGATGATTGCTCTACTGAAATCCCTTAAGTCCAAGAAGAAATGCAGTTGAAATTCTGCTAAGGAAAAGAACAAGTGTTGTCTTCCGCATTCGTCAATGCGGAAGACATAATGCTAATGCGGACAAGTATTTACTCTTCCGCATTGACTAATGCGGAAGACTAAAAGTTAATGCGAACAAGACTTTGCTCATCTGCATTAGACAAATACGGATGACCAAACAAATGCGCATAAGTATTTGTTCATCCGCATTAACCAATGCGGATGACCAACATACTAATGCAGATGATCAAGTGAAGAAATGCTGATCAAGTTAACTCATCCGCATTTGTCAATGCGGATGAACAAGCAAAGATGCGGATGAAGACTTAGACTAGTTTTAATGTAATAGGTCATGGGTCATTTAGTCATTTTGTAAAAGGCATCTTGTCTGCCTATACATAGAATAGATACCTCGTACATGAGGTGACGGCTGATAGATAGAGAATTTTTATTGTAATTATTCTCTGTAATTTATCAACTTTCATATATACAATTCAAAAGCATTTATGAGTAACTTTTTTGCATTTAATGTTCTTTGATTGTTTGTTTCCGCCATTCAATCACTGACTTGATTACCATATTCGATTCACAGTAAGAATCTCACTCAAAAGATTGAAGAAGTATGGAACTGCAAAAGCTGTGTGGGATGCACTCAAAATCATGTGTGAAGGAAGCAGTGAAGTGGCTGAAATCAATAAAGACAAGCTTGTTAATCAGTATGAAACATTCCACCACACCAAGGGAGAATCAATATCTAAACAACTACACAGATTTGTACAGTTAGTAAATGACTTGGAAATCATGGGAGTCACTTACAAGATTAAAGAATTAAACAAAAAGATGCTTCACAATCTCCCTGAAAGCTGGAAACAGAATGTAACCATGCTGAAAAATACTCTTGATCTTGAGAGTACTACTTTAGACATCATGATAGCCAAAATTGAAGCTTTAGAACTTAATGAAAGAAGCAGAAATCTTGGTGGACCAAGAGTGATGAGGCTTACAAATTTCCATCAGAATCTCATTCTGCAGAAATTGCCTTTATCACTAAGGAAGATGATTTTATCTCATCAAGAGATCAAATAAACAACACTGGGTTCATTGCAACTCCACCAATCAGTCATCCTTCAACCTCTTCTCAAACACCTAGAGTCACTACTACTCCTCAGACTTCCAGAGTCACTGTTGCTTGTCAAACCACTCCTAAAGACTCAAGATCAGAAGAACAAAAGGCAACTTACAATGCATTTGTTGCAAGCTTTGAAGCCTACTTGGGAGGAAGACTCACTTCTGCTCATCTAATTCAAGAAGATCTGGAGGAAATGGATCCAGATGATATGGAAGAAATGGATCTACGATGGCAAATGGCCATGATTGCAATGAGAGCTAAGAAATTCTTCAAAAAAGGAAGAAAGCTGAGCCTGAATGAGAATACAAAACTTGGATATGATAAATCCAAGGTTAAATGCTTTAACTATGGCATGGATGGTCACTTCTCAAGAGAGTGCAATGCCCCCAAGAGAAACAACTATCAAAGGAACTCTCCAGGCAATCATCCTAACAGCCTAACTCAAGCTTTCACTCAAACAACCAACGGCAGCAGTATCATCAACATCAATCATATCAGAATCCACCCCAATTGACGAATCAAGCTCATGGAAGCAATCAGTCTTCAGCCAGTGCTCTAGTGATAAAGCAAGATGGAGTATGTGACTGGAGTGTGTATGTAGAGGAAGTCAAGCCTCAATTTCAAAATTATGCTCTTATGGCTCACATTAATGATGGACCATCTCCAATGCCTACTGAGGTAAAATCTAACCTTTGTAGTGAAAAATGCATTAATGAATTGCAAGGGTATAGGGAGCATAATCACAAACTGGCTGATAAAATCAAAGAAGAAAAGGTAAAGTTAGAGATGATGAAAAGAGAAATAAAAAACTTTGAAATCAAAATTAAATCTCTCATCTCTGACATAGAAAAACTCCATAGTGAGAAGTACACTCTAGCAGCTGAGAATGAGCTACTTATTGAAAAGTTAGCTCAATCTAAGGCTCAACAATCTATGACTGAAGTGAAACTTGAAAAGTTTCAAATGTCTTCAGTCAAGCTGCAAGAGATGCTTGATTCCCAAAAGGATCCAAAGGACATGACAAGGATTGGGTATAATTCATGTCCTCCACCATACAATGACAACTACACTGTCATGCCTAAATCTGCCTCACTCTCTAAAGCAATTGAACCTAAAACTATGGAACCTAAATCTGTAGTGAAACAGGTGACAAATCCTCAAAACAAGCCTGATGTTTATATTGAAACCAATGAGGATAAAATCAAGTTAGGTCACCCAATCAAAATCAAAGAGTGTTCAGACAAGACAGTGAGTGTCATGAAACCATCAAGCCCTGTAAAAGCAATTGTACCTTTTATAAAATTCATACCATCTGTTTTACAAGGCAAAAAGAAATATGTCAAGACAGTTAAACCCACTACTGAGAGTAGTTCTGATAATGAGATTATATCTCCATAAAATTCAAGCAAATCAGAAAACGTTTCACTGCAAAAGAAACAAACTGTAACACTGAGTTCAACACATAAAACATCATCAGACCCTTAGTCTTCAAGATTAAGGCAGGGAGTTGGGTTTGATATATGCAATAAGGAACATGTTGACCAGCTTGAGAAAGAAGTAAGAAATAGGTTGAAGAAACGGAAACAGCCCAGACAATTAAACAAAGGTAGTGGTGTGAAGCAAACTACTAAAAGGGCTGATTCTGATTCATCACCTAAAGAAAAGAAAGTGACTTATCAAAAGAACTTATCAGTTGAGTCACACAAGGAAAAATCTAATTCAAGAAACAAACAAATGTATTGTGACATTTTTGAAAATGTTCAATCACAAGACAGATAAATGCATCTTTAATCAATATTGTTCTATCTGTGATATGAACAATCACTCCACCAAAAACTGCTATTTCAACAAGTATTGTTCAATCTGTGACTTGAACAATCATAATACATCTGATTGTTACTTCAATTAGAAGGGTTGAGAATTCCCCAACACAAGCCCATTTAAAAAACATCCACTGTGATGCATTATGTCAATAATACTCAATCCTCATTTTCATAATACTCAATCTAGGACACCTAGATCAACAAATGACAGGAATAATTTAAAGGAACTGAGGAAGGATCAAAGAAATCATCTCACAATGACACCAACTTAACCTTCCAAAACAAAAATCTATTTTTGATAATGAAAAACACGCTAAACTTTTACAAAGAAACAGAGACCAACGATTTCATTAATCATTTGAATCCTCAGTAGATGTTTATGAGATGACTCAACCCATTCAATACCAAAAATCTCCCAGGACACCTCCATCCAAATAACAATTTAGAGGGAAATACTAGGAGGTCACCATCATGAATAGGAACGGAAAACCCAAGACCATCATGGCTTGGGTTCCTTATTCTAATTAGTTCTTTTTGCTTGCAGGTTCATCCACACAGGTCTAATAGCCTATGGTACGTAGACAGTGGATGCTCCCGACACATGACTGGAGATCGTTCCTTCCTTCATGACTTCAAGCACAAACAAGGAACTACTGTGGCATTTGGTGGAGATTCAGAAGGTGGTAGAATTACAAGAGAAGGATCTGTGACAAACGAGATGCTGACCTTTGACAGAGTGAACTACTATGAACAACTAAATTTCAATCTGCTAAGCATGTCTCAGATCTGCGACAAAAAATATTCCACTCACTTTACAAACATTCATTGCTACATTCTGAAACCTGGATTTCAAATCCCTGAAAAATGGGTTGTCTTAAAGACTCCAAGGAAGAATAATACATATGTCTTAAACCTGTGTTCTGCATCACCTGAGGAAGAAACATGCCTTTTGTCTAAAGCATCATTTGTTGAGTCACAACTTTGGCATATACGTTTGGGGCACACTAACTTTAAAAATATGAACAAGTTAGTCAAAGGAAACCATGTCATTGGTCTTCCTTAAAAAGAAGTAAATTTTATTGATTAATCTTCAACGTGCCTCAAAGGAAAATAACACAAATCGTCTCATAAAACCAAGCTGGTGAACACTAACAATACTTCATTGAAGCTACTTCACATGGATCTATTTGGACCAACTCATGTAATGAGTATGGGAATGAAACAGTATTGTTTAGTGATCATTGATGACTTTTCACGATTCACATGGGTGTTCTTCCTACTTCATAAAAACGAAGCATCCCAAATCATACAAGAATTTATCACTAAAATTGAAATCACTTGATCTTAAGGTCAAAGAATAAGAAGTGATAATGGTACTGAATTCAAAAATGAAAATATGAGTTCCTTTTGTATAACCAAAGGCATTGCTCATCAATTCAGTGTAGCTAGAAGTCCTCAACAAAATGGGGTAGCTGAAAAGCAAAATAGAACACTGATTTAAGCAGCAAGAACGATGCTAGCCGATGCTAAATTGCCAATCACCTTCTGGGCAGAAGCAGTTAACACATCGTGCTTTGTACAAAATCGAACTCTGATTGTTAAAGAAAGTAACATGACACCTTATGAACTAATCTTTCATAGGAAACCATTTATTGGATTCCTCAAATCATTTGGTTGTCCAGTCTCAATATTAAACACCCGAGACCATTTTGGAAAATTTTCATCCAAGTCTGATGTAGGATTCTTTGTAGGTTACTCTTCTGTTTCAAAGGCTTATAGAATGTTCAATCCTAGATTGAACATTATTGATGAATCTACAAATGTTCAATTCAAGGAACATTCATTTCCCAAATCTACAAATGGTCCTGACTGGTTGTTTGATATTGACACATTTACAAAATCATTTGACCAATTTCGCTTGTCTGATGCAGTATATATACATTCAAGCGATACTTCATCAGCCATAGAAAGAAGAGATAATTATCCATTGATTCCACCTACATTTGATGAACACATGAATGAAGATGTCACTGGAGGAAGAAGTGAACCCAAAGCTAGTTGGTTCTCCCCAAAATGCGTTGAGGCGCAGCAGTTGACTGGACATCTAGGGGTAAACTGTCACAAAACCTTAGTGTTTCTTCTGAAGAAGGTCCCAGCCTGGTACCATCTCACTCAGATTACTTGTCAAATGAGATCAGAAATCAAAAACAAGCTTCTCATCTAGTTGAAACACAAGGTACATCAAATGATGCAAGCAATCTCAGTGCTGCTGAAGATGTAGCAGTTACTGAAACAGAAGTTGACAATCTTAATAAGTCAACAACAGTACAAGATAAATGTGCCTCTGACCATAATGAACTGAATGTCTCCAATCTTGATATAACTATTGCTGGTGACACCATTCCAACCATAAGAATACACAAGAATCATCCAGTTGAAACCATTATTGGTGATCTTAATGAGAGGGTGACAAGAAGCAAGTCCAGTATTGCAAACATCTGTTTGTTCTCATGCTTTCTATGTCAAACAATACCCAAAAACATCAAAGAGGCACTTCAAGACAATAGTTGGATTTAAGCAATGCAGGAAGAATTGCTCCAATTCAAGAAGCAAGAAGTATGGCAACTGGTAGATCTTCCCGAAGGACAATACCCTATCGGTACCAGATGGCTGTACAGGAACAAGACTGATGATAGAGGGATCGTCATCATAAACAAAGCAAGACTAGTGGCACATGGATACACTCAAGAAGAAGGAATTGACTACGACGAAGTGTTTGCACCTGTTACCAGACTAGAAGCAATCAGAATCTTCTTGCATATTCTGCGTCCATGAAATTTAGTATTTATCAAATGGATGTAAAGTGTGCCTTCCTGTATGGAAAGATTGCTGAAGAAGTCTATGTGAGTCAACCACCTAGCTTTGAAGATCTAGATTTCCCTCACAAAGTTTACAAGCTTGACAAAGCTTTGTATGGTCTTCATCAAGCACCAAGAAAGTGGTATGAGACTCTATCATCCTTTCTTCTTGAACATGGGTATGAAAGAGGAAAGATTGATCAGACTCTCTTCAAAAGAAAAAGAGGAAAAGACATGCTGTTAGTCCAGATCTACATGGATGACATTATATTTGGCTCGACAAACAAGCAACTCTGCAAAGAATTTGAAGACCTTATGCACTCAAAGTTCCAAATGAGTGCTATGGGGGAACTCACCTTCTTTCTAGGGGTGCAAGTCCAACAGACAGCAGATGGAATCTTCATCAACCAATCAAAATATGTAGAAACCATGTTGAAGAAATTTCACTTTGCTGACTGTTAGTTTATCAGAACTCCTGTGGATACTAAAGTGAAGATTGGACCTGACCCTGAAGGCAAATCATTTGATCAGACTCACTATCGATCAATGATAGGTTCACTTATGTATCTAACAGCCAGTAGGCCTGACATTATGTTTGGTGTTATTGTGTGTGCCAGATATCAAGATGATCCAAAAGAAGCACATATGAATGCAGTCAAGAGGATATTTAGATATCTGAAGGGCAAACTAGCTCTTGGGTTATGGTATCCAATGGAAGGAGAATTTAATCTCTATGCCTACACAGGCAGTGATTATGGAGGATACAACTTCAACAGAAAATCCACTTCTAGCGGTTGTCAATTTCTTGGTCCCAGACTAGTATCCTGGCAATGCAAGACGCAGACAAATGTATCTGTGTCCACAGTAGAAGCTGAGTATATTGCTGCATGAGCATGTTGCTCTCAAGTTCTCTGGATTCAAAACCAGATGCTTGATTATGGTTTTAACTTCTTGCACACACCAATTTCTATTGACAATACAGCTACTGTCTTTATAACTAATAATCCAGTTCAGCACTCAAAAACAAAACATATTGAGATTAGATATCACTTTTTGAGAGACTGTGCTGAAAAGGGTTTAATCAATTGATTCAAGTACCAACTGAAAATCAATTAGCTGATTTGTTTACCATGGCATTTGAACCTAGTAGGTTTGAATTTCTGGTTCAGTCAATTGGCATGATTAACCTTGAGTAAAAACCATAAAAAATATAAAAAACAATTAAAAATATCAGAAAACCACAAAAAGAAATCAAGTTTTATGAAGAAAATAATTCAAAGGGAAATGATATAATTACAGTCGTTATATCATTCACTATGCTTAATTTCAAAATATGAAAGACTGAAATGACTTACCAGATATATTGGTAGGCTCAACTTGGAAGAAAAGATACATGCAATGATGAATTAAAGACTTATTCAATTGTGAAACACTCATCACAAAGTACAGCTATGTATTGGCTTATTTGAATGCATGTGTGTGTAGCAGCCTAAACACACCAGGTAATGATACTTTATGAATCTCTTTCACCACATCATGTTTCATCTTTGTTTTGCTGAGCAAAGACTTGATGAAACTTGCACATAGTGCAGATGTTAAGATCCAAAAGATTCCAATGTGGAACACATCCAAAATTGTTTGAATCAACAAAAGTAATACATTCCAAGTGAATAAACAAAAGAATCCTATCATGGATCACCTTCCAAAGTGAAGTGAAAAGAATACCAATCTTGATCAACATGAAAGAGGATCAAAGTAAAAGAATCCCAATGAGGATCAGTGAAAATAAGACTTCATAACTTAAGTAACCTGGTAAGAAAAGCTGTGAAAAAGTTCTACCATACATTGTATAAGGAGGGTTGATCATTCCATGCTTATGTGTGTGAGGTACACATTGAATAATTAAATCAACCAAAACATGATAAAAGTCATTTGCATCAAAATATCAACCAGGTATGAGTTTAAGAGGACAAACATACCTTAATCTTCAAGTTCATGATCATGTCCATTTAATCATAAAGGATGCACAAGTGTAATGTAAGACTGATATGATCCCAACAAAGAGATAATTCTCTTCATTATTAATAATCAAAATAATATTCAAAAGGTTTTAAATCTTTAAAGTTTCTATCCAAATGCGGATATAAACTTTAGGGGGAGTAATTTAAAATTTTTGAGTAAGTCCAAATTTTGTTTATTAACTTAACTTTGAAAAACAAAACAAAAAGAATTTTGGTTGGTGTTGTTGCAATAAGTCATACCATTATATCTCAGCTTATGCAGATTCTTAAAACCATGATAAGTCCAAGATCTGTCAAAATTGGAAAACTTGTATCAATTATGACATACAAGTCAATCCAAGCAAGAATTGACAACTTCAACGGTCAACTTCATAAGAAAATTCAATCAAGGACAAATCTTCATAAGATGAATAATCAATTCACTCACATTAACTTTTGATTAAGTTCAAAAGCTAATGCAGGTAAGTGCATTGGTTAATGCGGGTGAAGGTAACCCATGCATGTAACTAATGCAGGTAACAATATATTTTCAAGTGCAACTAATGCGGACAATGATTTTACTTTACCGCATTAGTGTGTGAAGTAATTGTGGATTTTATTCTACCGCATTTGCTATAGGAGTCAAATGCGGATGAACATCTCTCTCTCGCATTTGCTATAGTGCAATGCTGACCAAGTGTTGTTAACCGCATTTGGTGTAGTCGCACAAATGCTGATTGACTTTCTTCTATCGCATTTGCTACTGTGTACAAATACGGATAGGATGAAACAAGTAACAACTCTACCGTATTTGTTACAGTGAATGCTGATGAACATAATCACAAGTTATTCTTCTGCATTTACTACAGCACAAATGCGGATAGTCAAAGGTTTCAAGTTCTAACTTTCACACTTGCAATAGTACACAAATGCAGAAAGAATAATAAATAAGAAAAAAAACTTCCACATTTACAACAATAGTCAAATGTGGACAGTCGAAGTCAAAAGTTTGTCTTCCATATTTGCTACAATTAACAAATGCGGATGACCAAAAGTCAAAAAATTAACCCTTCCGCATTTGCTACAGTGGTGACCGTATTTGCTCTTAAACTTGTAAAATCTTTCAAAATGTATTATTAGACTATTTAAATGAATTCAAACGGTTCATTTAATACTTTTCAAATTTGAGAGACTTTATAGTCAGATGAGCGCAAACGTACAGTACACCATCTTCGATCATCTTCATCATAAACAATCAAAGATTTTCATGTGATTCTACTCAATCGACTCTTGTTATCGATTCTGAAACCACATTTGTATCGGAAACAAGGTGAAACTTCCAAAAAAATTGTAGGATCAAGAAGAAGGCTAAAGCAACCAAAACTAGATCACTTAAGTTATTTTGGTGCTGCATGCAAAGGCTTCCGAAGCTTATTATGGAACTTCCAAAGGTTATAGAGTTTTTCCGAAGACAAAGGGAAAGTCCAACTTCTAAAGACAGAACTCTACTTCCGAAGACAAATGCATACTTCCGAAGTTCAATACTTAGAAGAATAAGTGAAGACCACTTCCAAAGTATGATGAAAAGAAGAAGTCTCCAAGCCTTGGAAGAAGCAGCCTCTTCCGAAGTATAAAGTGGCTTCGGAAGTACTTACTCTTCCGAAGCCATTTAACCTTCGGAAGACACTGCTATATCCAGTGGACACAAGTATGGTCTCTGACACTCCGCTATAGACTTCTGATACAGCATGGCTTCTTCCTAAAGAACCATGTTGTTGACCATACTTTATTCCACTGTTTACCTTTTCATGATAGTACAGTTGCCATCTTTAGTTGGTGAAAAAAGGTAAGTCAGGGACATGTCCTGACTACCAAATCTCATATAAGACTTTATCCGAGATACCTTAACTATAGTCTTGTAGTATAGCCTTTAGCTAAAGGATCCCAGCTGGTATCAAAGTATATCCGGCTGTTGATAGTATTATATATAGGTTCTCCTTGTAACTCATAGAGGCAAGATTATCTTCTGCTTGTAAGAGTCTTTGTATTCTGAGTTGAGAATCATTATATAAAAGTATCTTGAAAATTATATTTCTGTGTTCTTAGTTACTTTTCATATTGTGATCAACTCTTATTGATTCTTACCCGAGTGTGATTCTAGGTGAGTTTGAGAGAAAAACATTGTGTTTAAGTGACAAACACCGATCTTGCAATTGGTATCAGAGCTTCTCAGGCTTTTGATTGCATGATCTAACCATCCAAATCAACCTGTTTTTCACTCCTCCCTACCACCCACTCACTCAATGGCCCTCAACAAATCTAAAGTAGAGATGGGGACGATGACCAAAGCACCCATCATCACCCCTAAAACTTCAGGTCTTGGAGTAGAAGAATGGAAGGCTTCATTAGATACCAAGATAGCAAAATGTGGAACTCTATTGTCAATGGACCGTACAAGCCAATGGTGGCTTCACCGGTGGAAACGGTGCCATGATAGAGAAAGCTGTCGAGGACTATTCTGATGAAGACAGAAAGAAGATGGACATCGATAGCAATGCTATGACTATTCTCATGACTGCAATACCGAACTCTATTATGGTGAGGTTCGAGCATTGCAAGACTGCCAAAGAATTGTTTGATGCACTTGCTCAGATGTACTCATGCTCCAACGACTCAAAGAAGGACTCACTGAAGCAGCAGTTCGAGAACTTCACTCATATTACTGGAGAGACTCTCAGCCAGTAGTACTTCAGGTACATGGATCTTATATCTTCCCTTTAGTTTGTGAAGATCACTCCTAAACTTAGAGATCTCACCAGAAAGTTCATGAGTGCTCTTCCAAATGAGTGGACATTCTACTGTGGCTCTATCAAGAGAACAGAAAACTTGAACACTCTTTCCATGACTGAGCTCTATGGCATCCTTGATGGATACCGTCTAGAGATGGAGAGTAAGAAGGGCCACCAAACAAGCAGACCCATGAGTCTTCCTGCTAGCAACGCTTTAATGGTTGCTGAAGGCTCATTAACCCCTCAACCTCAGCATTTCCTGACTTATCAGCAGCCATCCCGCTCTTCTGGTCCCTACATCACTTATCCTGAGAGTCCAAGGTCTCAACAGGCTCAACACAATCCCTTCCAGGAAAGTTGTGCCTTTGTTTCAGGAGGTGGACGCTCAGGAGATTTTCAATACTGCTTTGATGATCTTGAGTGTTTTAGCCCAGATGACGTAGAGTACGGGACATTGTCCAGTAAATGGCTCTCTTAACTTATAGAGCAAAGAAGTTCTTTAGAGAACTGGAAGGCATTTCCCTCAAAACCCAATACCAGCAAGTTCGGGTTCGACAAGACCAGGGCAAAGTGTTACAACTGTAACCAACTGGGTCATTTTGCAAGGGAATGCAAGGCTCCAAGACCAATCCGGGAACCCCACAGGCCTCCACACATCCCTCAACCTCAAAGCCCACTGAGAAGTCAACTGAAACAGCCACAATGGCTCAAGAAGTTGACTGGAGCTTCATGGTACAGGATGTGACTCCTGCTTAAGCTCTCATGGCTGGAACAGATGATGCCCAGGTATATGAACATCTTGCACTCCAGCCTGTATAGCTAAAGTTAAACTCTATCAGGATTACAATATGGAAATTAGATCTGACATTGAGTCTTTAAATATTCTAAAATCTGATTTTAAAAGAGCTGAATCTGACTATCAAAAGAAAATTGATGAGTTAGAGAAAACTGTATCTCTTTTGAAACATGAACACACCAACTACAAGACTCAAATCAAGGATCTGATATCCAAATTGTCTGAGGCTCAAGCCAGCTTGTCACTGCTGAGGCTCAGGCTAGGAAGCATGCGCTCTCCAAGCAGAACTTCCAAGCTATTCTTGCATCATCCTCCCTTCCAAACTTGTTATCAGAACAAAGGAGGGTTGGGAACCAATGAAATTCCTCCACTACATTCCTATGAGTCTATTAGACAGCCTAGATGTGGTACTGAAGAGCAAGAGGTTCCAACTGCTACCCTTTCTTTCCAGAGTTGAAGGATGAGGCACCAATGGTGGCACCACAGGAAGGAACAGGTAGATATACCCATCACCTCCGGTGATGATCAAATCCTAACCACTAAAGCCAGAAGAAGCAGAGCTAAAGCTACAAGGAGAACTGCTAAGAAAGTAGCTGAATCCAAACTAAAAATTGACCCCAAACAAAAGGGTGTCTTTATCTCAGTTGGATTCCAAGTGTTGGATACTTCTGATTCAGGAAAGGAATGTAATACCAGCATTCCTGTCCTACCAAAGGATCAGAAGTTAAAGGGAAAAGTTGCTGACGAAGAAAAGAAAACCAAGAAACAACAATCCTCACTTTCCAAAAGACTAACATTGCATGTATCATGTGTGGCCTGCAAAATCACATGGCAAAAGATTGTTACTACAATCCTGCAAGCACACATTATGCAAATAATGTTAGAAAAGAAGGAGTCAGGGAAGGTTTCACATTTGGACCTTCCATACGGTTCAAGTGTTGAAGAAGGGAAAGCTAGTTTCCAAAGCCAAGTTGCTTTCGGAAGAAACTCCTTCTTCCGAAGGGAAAATGGCTTCGAAAGCAAGAGCTACTCAGGCCCGGAAGAACAAGAAAGCTCCCTTGAAACCATCCTAGAAGAAGACTGCTTCGGAAGAAAAGGTGGTGAGGACTTCCCGAAAAGAAAGAAGCTTCAGAAGAAGACCATGCTGCAAAAGCTTCAATAAGCTCATCCTCCAAGATCAGCCAAAGGGTGGACTGGAAGATCAAGGAAGATGCTGCAGCCCAAACCTCTTCTTCAAAGACCTCTGTTGAACCCCCATGCATATAATTTGGTTCACTCATGTCATTATCCTTGGAAAAACCCAAGACCAGCAAGGCTTGGGTATCCAAACAAAACTGAAATCTCATCTTATGTGCAGGAACATCCATTTGACAAGAACAACAATGTATGGATTGTAGATAGTGGATGCTCTAGGCACATGACAGGGAACATATCTCTCCTTCAACAATTTCAACATTATGATGGAGGTCCTGTCTAGTTTGGAGGTGAGGCCGGAGGATATATTTCTGGCAGAGGGAGTATATCCAATGGTATGTTAACAGTTGACAAAGTTAACTTTGTCAAACAGCTTGAACACAACCTGTTAAATGTTTCTCAATTCTGTGATCAAAAGCACTAAATGCTTTTCACAGAACATGAGTGCATTATCCTCAAACCAGGGATGACAATTCCTCTAGAATTGGTGCTTCTTAGATCTCCCAGGAAAGGGGATATGTACAAGCTTGATATGAACAATGCTTCCCCAATGGGTGAAGTATCATGCTTTCTTTCCAAAGCTGATAGTGATGAGTCAACACTGTGGCATAAACGTAGTGTCATGTAAATTTTAAGACAATGAATAAATTGGCTAAAAATAACTTAGGTACATGGTTTGCCTAAAAAGGAGTTTTTTTGCAAAGACAACTGTGTTGCATGCCTGAAAGGGAAACAACACAGGACGTCTCATAAATCCAAATGTGTTAACTCTATCACTACTTCATTGCACTTATTGCACATGGATCTTTTTGGTCCCACAAGTATAATGAGCATTGGACGGAAATCATATTGCCTTGTGATAGTTGATGATTTTTCAAGATTCACATGGGTATTCTTTTTAAGAACTAAAGATGAAACTGCTGAAACATTAAAATCTTTTATTCTTAAAATAGAAAATCAAATTGATCACAAGGTTAAAATAATTAGATGTGATCAAGGGACTGAGTTTAAGAACTTCTTTCTTGATTCATTCTGTAACTCAAAAGGGATTGCCAGACAATATAGTGCTCCCAGAACTCCTCAACAAAACGGTGTTGCTGAGAGGAGGAATAGGACATTTATTGAGGCTGCTTGAACTATGTTAGCTGATTCAAAGCTACCTCTAACATTCTGGCAGAGGCAGTCAGCACTGCATGCTATGTGCAGAACAGAGTTCTTGTAGTTAAGCCCCATGGAAAAACCCCTTATGAGCTATGGAACAAGAGGCCACCGTTCATTGGCTTTCTAAGGTCCTTTGGCAGCAGGTGTACCATACTTAACACAAAGGACAATTTAGCAAAACTTACTGAAAAGTCAGATGATGCTATCTTTGTTGGATACTCTTCTAGCTCAAAAGCTTACAGAGTATACAACATTAAGAATCAACAATTTGAGGAGTCATCCATTATAGTTATTAATGAGCACACTCCTTGTGTTAGGGGGAATGGACCTGATCACATCTTTGATTTAGAATTGTTTCCAAACTATTCTAAACCCTCTTGTGAGAATGTTTCAGTTGGAATAGGTGCTCAAAATGATGTTGATGCTACTGCTAATGATCAACTATTTGAGGCTAAATTCTCCAAGTGCTGCAATACATCAAGCTTCCACTATTCACAGATCCGATAGTTTAACTATATCAGGAATAGTGAAGCCTCAACAAGTGAATCACCTATTGAGCCTCAAAACACATCAGGTGATCCACCACAACACCAAGTAGAAGGAGGTAGTATTTTGAAGGAACAGCAACTGTTAATACTACTTCACAGCCACACTATTGATGATGTTTCTCATTCATTCAATCAGTCCTCATTGAATGACTTTGAAACAGCAGCTGGACAGAGTGTCTAGTTCCTGAGTAGAATATGTCTAACCTGGATCTATCTCTGTAACTGGAAGTGATTCCTCGTCTTAGGATTCACAACACTCATCCACCTGAGAACATCATAGGGAATGTCTCTAAGGGTGTGAGAACAAGAGGACAGACTCATCAAGGGAATGTCTGTTTGTACTCATGCTTTCTATCTCAAATGGAACCCAAGAAGGTAGAAGATTCCTTGAAAGATAGTAGCTGGATTGAATCGATGCAAGAGGAGCTGCTTCAATTCAAGAGACAGAAGGTATGGAACCTATGTCCGCTACCATCTGGTCAAGTACCTATAGGCACCAAATGGGTTTTCAGAAACAAGAGAGATGAGAGGCTTGATCATCAAGAATAAGGCAAGACTTGTGGTTCAAGGATACACTCAAGAGGATGGAATCGATTATACTGATGTCTTTGCACCAATTGCAAGACTTGAGGCAGTTAGGATCTTCCTTGCTTATGCTGCATCCAAGGACTTCATAGTATACCAACTTGATGTCAAGTGTGCTTTTCTATTGGGGATATAAATAGGGAAGTCTATGTATGCCAACCTCCAGGATTTGAAGATCCACAGCACCCCAACTATGTGTGCAAATTGGATAAAGCTCTATATGGGTTGCACCAAGCACCTAGGCTATGGTATGAGACTTTGTCTCAGTTTCTTCTAAAGAATGGCTACACTAGAGGTACCATTGATAAGACTCTCTTTATCAGAAAGTCTGGAAAGGAAATTTTGCTCGTACAAGTTTGTGTTGATGACATCATATTTGGTTCCTCAAATGACCAAATTTGCAAGGACTTTGAGAGCATTATGAAGAAGAATTTTGAGATGAGCTCCATGGGAAAAATGGACTTTTTCCTTGGAATTCAGGTAAAGCAACTAAAGGAAGGGTTCTTTATCAATCAATCTAAATATATCTCTGACATCTTAGAAAGATTTGAGATGAGGATTGCAAGCCTGCCAAGACCCCATACCCAGAAACCACAATCTTTGTCCTGACCTCAGGGGGAGGATACTGATCAACATCAGTATAGGGAAATTATTGGTTCTCTGATGTATCTAACAGCCAGTAGACCTGATATCATGTTTGCTACTTGTATTTGTGCAAGATATCAGGCTGCTCCTAAGGTGTCTCACCTAGCTGCTGTTAAGAGAATCCTTAGATACCTCAAAGGAGCACCTAAACTAGGCCTCTGTCATCCTAGAAACAAGGATTTCAATCTTTATGGATACTCTGACAGTGACTATGGAGGCTGCAATATTGACAAGAAATCAACATCAGGATGATGTCAATTTCTTGGTGGAAGGATCATCTCATGGCAATGCAAGAAACAATCCTGTGTCTCTACATCAACTGCTGAAGTTGAATACATTGCTGCTGCTAGCTACTGTGCTCAACTGCTATGGATTAAAAATCAGATGTTAGAAATGGATTAACTTTATGAGTACTCCTATCCATATTGACAACAACAGTGCTATCTCCATTACTGAAAATCCGGTGAAGCACTCCAAGACTAAGCACATTGACACCGGTATCATTTCATTAGAGACATTCATGAGAAAAATCTAATCAAGTTAATCAAAGTGATTCAAATGAACAATATGCTGATCTGTTTACCAAAGCTTTTGATGAACAAAGGTTTAAGTATCTCATAACAGCTATTAGGATGATAAACATTAATAATCTAATCTCTTTGAAAACCTTTTAATATGTAAGGATTGTGTCAATACAATTTAAGCCCTGTTACAAGAAATTCTCTCTAAAATTTTCTAAGTGTAAAATCCTTCCGAAGAGAAATTAACCTTCGGAAGACATTCTTGTATCTTCCGAAGCAAAATTTCTCTACGTGTAACTTTCTTCTCGGAAGAATTTTTGGTCTCGGAAGAAGCGATTGATTGTATATCAGATCTACTTCCGAAACTTACAAATTCTCTATTCGGAAGCAACTCTAAGCTTCGGAAGCAAAGTTTTGGCTTCGGAAGTAAGAATTGCCTTCGGAAGACAAGTTACCTTGGAAATGTTTTACACTCGGAAGAGAGATTTAACTGTGTAACGTAAATTCTTGGGCCCCACACTGTAAAAAGCAAAGATTTTGTTAATGATGTCGGATTATTTAACTGATTTTAACCTTACCGCCACTGTCATTTCATCCACTAAACCATCACATCATCTTATCCTAACCCCCATTACCGCCATTCCACAATCTCTTAAATAATCTCGACTATGCAATTTCAATCTCTTACTTGCAACTTTTACTGCCCTAGAAATTTCTCCTACTCAACTTTACCCAGCTCAAATCATCCCCATTCACCTTTCCAAATGGCCTTCAACCCTCATCACAACCAAGTCGCACTTCTTGATTCTTCAAGAGATGCTGACTTCTCAGATATCATCTCTTTTCTAACCCAATCTTTAAAACTACACTGCTCTGACGGTAAACCCCACAATTACTCAAACCATATGTCTGAATTTTGGGCAAATGGTCGGATTGAAACCCTAAATGGGGTTCGTGTCATTCGATCGAGCATCTGTGGCCAGGAGTTGGTCATTTCTGAACAGATCATTAGGGAGCATCTAGAGCTTCATGATGAGGGCGCTCCAACGAAGTTCCCCAAAGCAGATTTGGACAATTCTTATCTCCAAATGGGATATGGTGGAGACGTTAGCAGGTTAACTGTCTACAAATTTAACTTCTCGTATAAATGGAAGTTCCTGCTACATGTGGTCCTTCACTGCTTGTCTAAATATCTAGGGGATGGGATCAAATCCCATATGAACTTGGGTGCCTAGTTCACGGGTTGGTGAAACGCCTCCGCTTTAACTATTCAAGATTTGTGTGACTAACCTCATGGAAATATTCAAAAGGACACATTCTTCATGTATCCCAAGTTTCTCCAGCACATAATCAACTGCGAGCTGGACCAAAGCAAGCTTGTCTGTGTAGCTGCTCTGACTGCTCCTGAAATGAGGCCGACCATCTTCAAGACTTTGAGAGAGTGTCCACCAACTTCACAGGAAGAAATACTGCACTTCTTCCAAGCATGACTGAGCCAACGGCTCCTGGTGACATCCCTGTTTACCCACAGGTGATGAACCCACACCAGAAACTACCCTCATAATGCCAACACTACCTTCTCCACCATCACCATCACTTATCAGAGACCCCCAAACAAAACCTTGTTCAATCTACTCTGATTGAACAAGCCCCTCCTGTTCAATCCAAAAAGACTAGAATGGAAACATAGGCTCCAGTCAGTCAGAGGTCTCTTCATCCTTATCTTTTGACCTCATTTGGGTCTTGAGTCTCCTCAGTCTCAGACCCATGAGCCCACAACCCAAGCTGAAGCCCTCAGGGTGAGTCTCTATACTCCCCTGAGCAGCCAACAAGGGACAACCCCACAAGAGGCTCAATGCATGTAGACATTGACCAGAGTCCCGGGTCAGTAGGTTTACCCATCCTATCTTTCACTGACCTTGTTTAAAACTGACGAAGAGATAACATCTCTCCATGGCAATGAAGTTGATCTACAACACCCTCTCCAAGATCAACAGAGCCTGGAAAAATCCCTTATCTCTAGCCCCCATCAGCATCCAACAACTGAGGTGAGTCCCACTGATGTGGAGGGGACTCATGTAGATTCACTACCACTTACAGAAGGTGCCTCAATGGAGGACAGTGGTAACATTTCTCAGACTGAATCTACGGCAACCGAGCCCTTTGATGACTCTGAAAGAGACATCATTGAGCATGGGAAACCAGGGTGCCAAGAAACCACGTCTGGTGGTGAGGCTAAACATACTAGGTATGTTACCTCATCTCCCCGTGATTCTTCGAAAGAAGATGAGGGAAGCATGCAAATCCTCATTCAAGATCTTCTTTCTAAAGTTTCAAACCTGGAATCTCAGGTTAGGACTTTAGAGGCAAGATCTACCACTCAGCAACTTGAGATTGACAATGTCAAGGCTTAACTAGCTAAGAAACAGACAGAGAGGTCTGTTAGGCATGTACCTATTCAGGTCTCCCTGACTTCCTCCTCCAGCTCATCTAGCTCTCAAGGTGATGCTACCAAAAAGGGAGAGAATGTTCAAAGACAAACACACAAGAACCACAGAGCCGGCCTTCTACTTCAACATCTTGCTCTCCCATCATCTCTGTGCCTGAAACATCTCAAGTCACTCTTCAGATTGATCCAAGGATGCTCAATGATCTCTACAGACTCTTCACCAAGTTTCTATTAAGATCTTCCTTTGAGCAGCCAAGCCATGATGCTGCAATGATCTACTTTGGAGCAGAAGAGCTTTAAAGGCTGACTGCACCTTCTACCACTGTGGAAGAAGTTGGTCAACCTAAGGTCCTTATGGAACCTAAGATTCAATTCGAAGGGGAAATGGGAACTGATGGCCCACAACTGAAACAGTTAGGACAGAATCTGCATCTCCTTTAACTTCTGAAGCTGAAGTTAAAGCCTCGGAAGAACAAGCTGAATCTTCCGAAGCTGAAATGGAAGCTGTGGAAGGACTGTTCAAAATGTCTGAGGAACTGATCATCACAGATGCTATCCTGGAAATGGCATCTAAAATGAGCAGTGAGGACTTTCTAATAGCACCTCCATCTCGGACACCATCTCTGACTCTCTCACAATCAGAAACCTCTCTCCAAGAACCACCACAGTCAGAATCTTTAAAGGATAAAGGAAAAAGGAAGATGACTGTGGAAGAGCTTCAGGAAGAGGAGAAGATTGATAAACTTAAGAAGAAAGGAAGACTTCAGACTGAGAAGTTGCTAGCTGCCAGCACAAAAGCACCTGCTTCCAATCAGGAGGTTGTCATCAATAAAAGAAGAGAGCAGATCATTGACCAGCTCATTGAAATAGGAGCTGCCAATGAAGAAACACTCCTGCTACCATTAGAGGAGTTGGTGGATCTGGAGAAAGCAACCAGGCTGAGACTTGAAGAAGAAGCCAGGTTGGCCTTAGAGGTAAAGGAAAAGAAACAGAAGGAGGCTGAATTGCAGCTGAGGAGAGATAGGACAACTTCCTACTCTCCAGAGGCTTTGATCTTCAAGAACTCTCTCCACACAACGATGATACGATCTATGGCTCTACAACAAAGAGCAGGATCAAATGGAGAAAGAAAGGAAGAAGGCTGCAAAAGAAAAGGCCAGAGAAAAGAAGAAGAAAGAAGAAGAGGCTAGGGTCACTACCTCCAAGAAGCTCACTGAGAAAGCCTGGATGAAGGACTATCTTCGGGCTCATGGCTTCTCTGGTAGGCAGGTGGGTCCTATGTCTGAAAGGACACTCCAACGGATTGTCAGTGAAATTAAGGCTGACATGCGGATGGGGAAAAGGAAAGAGATGTATAGAAGGGTAAAAGGGATGACCTTCACTGTTCTTACCCAACCACAACCTGAACTTTCACCCCTCAACCCACATCACTACTACTACTACTCCCTCACCTTAACCACCCAAACTTCCTATTATCCAACCCAAAACACTAGCCAGAACCTCTAAACCAAAACCTACCCAATTACCTCCAAACCATCCCTTCAGCCTTCTCAATATCTCTCCCTTGAGGAGTTTAAGGCAATCAAGATGAAGCTCACTAATTGCACTACTTTGAGCGAAGTCTCTTGTGTAGAAGACTCTGTTAACATCACCTATGTAGAAGGATCTTCAAGTTCCCTCACAAGAGATAGATTCTTGATTTGCCTAGAGGAACTTTGGACTAGGCTGCAAGACTTTTGGGCCTTAATTCAAACTCTTTAAATGAGGAAGAAAAAGCTCAGAAGGAAACTGGTGACTCTGCTGGATACAAGAAAAGAGGACAAGATTCCTAGTCTATCTTGTGCCTAGAAGGAAGATAATCCAGTGGAGGTTCGATGAACCTTCTCACAACTTTGTTGTGGAAAGAGAGAATGGTAAAGTCAACAGACTCAATGCAACCTCTCTGTTACACTCCAGTAGATTCGACATTGCTGAGTTAGCAGAGAAGCCATTCTCCAACCCCTCCAACTCTGAAACTGCTGCACTCGTCAGAAATCATCTCAACAGTCTTCATTTAGTTGAGCTAACTGCAAAAGCAAAGATTGAAGAAGAGTTGAAGTTGAGAAGATAGGAAGACAAGGATAGATCTCCCACCAAAGGTGCTGCCTTTCTACAGATGGTGGAAGGTCCTGAATGGGAACCTATAGTTCGATGGAATATGATTACAGTTCCCATCAACTAACTCTTTTCAGAGGGCAACAACAAAGGGTACAAGTTATCCAAGGTGACAGACGGTATTTCCTGTCTACCAAGGATCTGTACAAGCTTCTTAGCACCATATCAGGGAAGAACAAGGAGACAGACAAATATTTGCTCTCCTTGGTGCTGAAAGTTTTGACAAGTCGTGAAAAGTGAAGTTTTGGTAGCATTAGCCTAGGGGAGTTTGTTGGATCAAGAAGAAGGCTAATGCAACCAAAACTAGATCACTTAAGTTATTTTGGTGTTGCATGCAAAGGCTTCCGAAGCTCATTATGGAACTTCCGAAGGTTGTAGAGTTCTTCCGAAGACAAAGGGAAAGTCCAACTTCTGAAGACAGAGTTCTACTTCCGAAGACAAATGCATACTTCCAAAGTTCAATACTTAGAAGAATAAAGTGAAGACCACTTCCGAAGTATGATGAAAAGAAGCAGCCTCTTCCGAAGTATAAAGTGGCTTCGGAAGTACTTACTCTTCCGAAGCCATTTAACCTTCGGAAGACACTGCTATAACCAGTGGACACAAGTATGGTCTCTGACACTCCGCTACAGACTTCTGATACAACATGGCTTCTTCTTAAAGAACCATGTTGTTGACCATACTTTATTCCACTGTTTACCTTTTCATGATAGTACAGTTGCCATCTTTAGTTGGTGACAAAAGGTAAGTCAGGGACATGTCTTGACTACCAAATCTTAGATAAGACTTTATCCGAGATACCTTAACTATAGACTTGTAGTATAGGCTTTAGCTAAAGGATCCTAGCTAGTATCAAGTATATCTGGCTATAGATAGTATTATATATAGGTTCTCCTTGTAACTCATAGAGGCAAGATTATCTTCTGCTTGTAAGAGTCTTTGTATTCTGAGTTGAGAATCAATATATAAAAGTATCTTGAAAATTATTTTTCTGTGTTCTTAGTTACTTTTCATATTGTGATCAACTCTTATTGATTCTTACCCGAGTGTGATTCTAGGTGAGTTTGAGAGAAAAACATTGTGTTTAAGTGACAAACACTGATCCTGCAAAATTTTTAATCAAGACCTAAGTTTCAGAATATTAAACCTAAATCAGTCAATGAACTAACTGATAATGAATAACACAAAAACATGTTTTATTGATGTAACATAATACACCTTTTCGACTTCAATGAGCATGCAAACCAACAGAAATTCTTATCATCATGAAAACTTTAATATTCATGTTTGTTGTAAGAACAGAGCATGTTGAAAAAAATGAAACATTTGTAACAAATCAATGAAACAATATCTCATTAATGGTTCAAACATAGAAACTATGATTGTTAAATGACAAACTCACCATTTGCTATGACAATAATGCAACAGAAATGACAAGCATTCATCCTTGTCCATTTAAAGTCAAACTGATGACTAACACACATGTCTCTTGTGCAGATTACATGGCAAATCTTACATGGAGCAAGCTCCATAATGTCAGCGGTTATTTAAACCCTGATGTGCCTGAAGCTGAAGGACTTAGAGATATGATCAGATTCTTATCTACCATAAGGGTAGCCTATTCCATCACTGTGGGACCCACAATCTATAAGAATCTCATCAGGTCCTTCTGGAACTCAGCTGAGGTAGTTGAAGCTGATGGTGTTAGAACATTAACTGGGAGGAGAATCAACAATGAGCTCACTTTGAGTATCACTGAAGATTCTGTTAGAAGATGCTTACAATTTGGTGATTATGCTAATGATCCTCTGGAGCTAGATGATGAAGAAAAACCACATTTTTTTGCTGAAATTGGTTATGAAGGAGGATATGAAGCAAAACAAATTGTTAAAGGATTAGTTGATCTACCTTGGAGATTCCTAATTCATATGTTCCAACACTATCTGTCCAAGAGAAAAACAGGATGGAATGACATTCTAGTCCTCACATCCTCTGCAATCTATGCTCTCTACACCAACAGGCCATTTAATATGTCTGCATATGTTTTCAATGGCCTGATTTCAAACATTCAAGAAGGGAGAAGATACAAGTTCCAGATGTATCCAAGATTCATTCAATGCCTGATCAATGAATCATTCCTGATATTGTTAATGAAGGATGGTTTGATATTCCTCACTATGATGCAGGATCCTACAAATACATTAAGAAGAGGGACCCAAGAAACTTTTACAGTGGTGCTCACTCACCTCTTCTTCCTTGGATGATTCACAAATAAAGCAAGAAGGTCAAGCACAACCACAACCATCACCACAACCAGCACACAACCATCACCATAACCATCACCACAACCATCACCACAACCAACATCATAACCATCACCACAACGAGCACCACAACCATCACCACAACCAACACCACAAACAACCCCTCAACCTTCACCTATATCACCTCATCATCACTCTCCAATATCACCACCACATCAATCACCTATGTCACCATACCAACCTTTGCCATCCCATGATCATCCTGCTGAAGTTGAAGGATAAACTAGTGCTTCTAAATCATCCAAATCATCTTCTGATGAGGAGGATTATCATACTCAAATGCCTACACAAGGGGCAACTTCTGAGACTGCTCCCTCAGAGAGCTTTGCTGAATCAAATGTGAATAGGCCTGATGATAAGGATGAGTTGATAATTGAATTGGTGAAAAAGGTTGAAAGAATGGAGAGAATACTAAACAGAAGGGCTAGAATAATTGACAGAATTTTAGAGCTTGATGAGAAAGAGAATGAATTGATGAAAGAGTGAAAGAAAAATATGAAGCTGAAAGAAAAGAGAAAGAAAAAGAGATTGAGTACTTAAAAGCTTCACTAAACCATTCCAGAAGAAGTTAGTGGTCATGTTACACTTTGCTATTCAAACCATAGCAATGGAGGAACAAGAGAATATCATTGAGGAACAAGCAGAAATCATTTCTAGTCTTGAAAAAAAGCTTCAAAGACAAAATAAAAGGATCTCAGAACATGAGCTGATAATTGAGATTCAAAGAATTGTTGTTTCTGATGAAATGAAAAATGAACAAAAAAAGGATGAAAATGATGAAAATCAGGCTGTATCTGAGAATGAAGAACAAGAAGAAGATACAAGTCAAACAAGGCACGAGGAACAAAGTCTAGAAATGGTGATCTACTCTGGAGAAACAGATGATTCTCACACTGAGAAAGCTGAATTTGAGGAACTTCTTAGTGCATTAGACAGTTTTTCATCTGAAAAATTCAGTATAGATGATGACTTTTAGGAATTTGTAAACAATAAAATGACTGATTCAGAGCCTATTGTATTCATCCCTAAGTCACCAGTTCCTTTGAGAAGGAGTTGACCATGCAGATTGCCTATGCTGTGTCTTTATCTGAAGAACAAAAAGAAACAATAAAAGAGATGTATGAAAAAAAAAAAAACGGAAAATAAAAAGGAGGAGAAAACTGAAATTAATGATCAAGAGCCAATCAAACCTGAAAAGATACCTGAAGTGGTAGAAAAAGCTGAAACTTCAAACCCACAACTTCAAACTTACTCAAGAAAAAGAAAATATCTAGCTGAAAAGGTTAAGGGTAAAAGACCAGTGGTTGAAGAAGAAACATTTAAGAAACAAAAGATGACCCTTGAAGCCTAGCAGCAATTGCTGAATTTCTGAAGAGCATGAGCAGGCTGAAGCTCAATTGAAGAAATTAGCTGGTGGGATTGATTTAGAGAAGGAGAGAGATTGCTGGAGGCTATGATGTTACACAAGATGTTGATATGGATAGTCCATTAAAGTTTGAAAAACCAGTTGAAGAAATGGTGTCTAAGGCTCAACTGATGATATTTAATGATTAAAGCCATGTTCTTGATCAATCATGGGTATGATCCAGATGAAGTGTTTGGGATGACATATGAAGGAATGAAGGAAGAAAGAAAAAAGATGAACAAGCTGCTGGATCCAAAAAGATGACCCCAGAAGCCTGGCAGCAATTGCTGAATTTCTTGAAGAGCATGAGCAGGCTGAAGCTTAATTGAAGAAATTAGCTGGTGGGATTGATTTAGAAGAAGGAGAGATTGCTAGAGGCTATGATGTTACACAAGATGTTGATATGGATAGTCCATTAAAGTCTGAAAAACCAGTTGAATAAATGGTGTCTAAGGCTCAAACTGATGATTTAATGATTAAAGCCATGTTCTTGATCAATCATGGGTATGATCCAGATAAAGTGTTTGGGATGGCATATGAAGGAATGAAGGAAGAAGAAGAAAAGGTGAACAAGCTGCTGGATCCAAGTGTGAAACTGAGTATGAGAAATTAGCACTTAGAAATGATTCTGCACCAAAATTGCCTCCTACGAATAAATCTATTGAGTATGAAAGATCTTTTCAAGGAAAGCTCCTCTGCCTAAACTGTCATCTATGAAAAAATATTCCCCAACACCTGAACCACAATTTGCTGATCCTTATAGTATGTCAGATAAGGAAATGAAGGACTATCTTTCAAGTCAAGGGTTCACAAGAAGGAAGATTGGGAACATGAAAAACCAAATCATTAAGGGCTGCAACTCTTCAAGTGATTAATGAGAAGAAAGAAAGACTTAAGAAGCTAGAAGAAGAATTATCAAGCACTAAGCCAAGAAATAGAGTATCAGCTTAAGACATGATGCTGAATCAAAAAGACCAAGAACTACTGGCTCCTGTACTACACAAGTACCCGAATGGTTTGCAGAACCATCTCCGTTGAAACTACAACAAGGATTGACCACGGCAGAGCTGGTCAGAGGGGTGTCTACTCCCAAGGGCAAAGTTGATCAAAAGATAACTGCTTGGAAGAATGATAGTACATTGAATATGTTCATGGTGAAAAGGATCTCAGGGCTAGTCTAGTTCTTTACAAAGTACTCAGCTCTTGTAAATGCCCTGGAGATTCATGATTTAAAAGAACTAGCTCAACTTGAACTGATCAATCATACAGCTATGTTCAGGGGATATGAATTTGAGAACATACTTAAGATGTTCAGAAGAACAGACAACTTCAATTCATTAAAGACAATAAGCATGAGAAAAGATAAAGCATTGTCAATCCCCTTAAGAAGAAGAAAAAGATGCAAGCAGAAGAGATTATATTCCCTGAGCTGAAGGTGAAGCCAACAGAATCACTAAAGAGGAAAATGGTGTCTGGTACTCATTCCTCCACACCTATCTCAAATGTGTACTATGATGGAAACTTATGAGATGGTGATTGAAAGGAAGTGGGGAGGAAAGGAGGGAGCTAAAATCAGATTATTTAGTGGATATGAGGTTAGATTGCTTGATGAATCATACATCCACTACATATATACTAGACACTTCAGGGAATTAAATAATAAATTAGGAGAATTAGATATGCACTTCTTTCTAAAGTGCATCAAGCTGCTAAAGCTGGCCTATGATTAGATAAGAGCTAAAAGAGACAAAAGAAAGAAGAAGAAGACACCATTGCAGCTTGGGAATATTGTAAAACTTAAGGTAGATGTGGGGGGGAGCTTACTGATTCATAGAGATGGTCTTTCTACAATTTCAATTTGGGAGCCTATTTCACCGAAGAAGCTGCCAATGGAAGCCATCTACAACATGAGCAAGATGAAGATTCATGTGCTAAGTAGAGACAGGATGTCAAAAGCAACAGATTTTGTGAATATGATCAAAGCTATCCTGGATCCTACTAAAGCTGCATTCATGTTACCCCTAGAAGACCCAGCAGAATCCTCACAACATCAATCACCTCCCAAACATTAACGAAAACTAGGCTGTATAATCCTTAGGGGGAGTATTGTTGAACCCTTGAAAGGATCATACATACCAACTCAATGGGTGATTGCTCTGCTGAAATCCCTTAAGTCCAAGAAGAAATGCGGATGAAATTCTGCTAACGAAAAGAACAAGTGTTGTCTTCTGCATTTGTCAATGCGGAAAACATAATGCTAATGCGCACAAGTATTTACTCTTCCACGTTGACTAATGCAGAAGACTAAAAGTTAATGCAAACAAGACTTTGCTCATCCACATTAAACAAATGTGGATGACTGAACAAATGCGCATAAGTATTTGTTCATCCGCATTAACCAATGCGGATGACCAACATACTAATGCGGATGATCAAGTGAAGAAATGCTAATCAAGTTAACTCATCCGCATTTGTCAATGCGGATGAACAAGCAAAGACGCGGATGAAGACTTAGACTAGTTCTGATGTAATAGGTCAGGGGTAGTTTAGTCATTTTGTAAAAGGTATCTTGTCTGCCTATAAATAGAATAGATACCTCGTACATGAGGTGACGGCTGATAGATAGAGAATTTTGTTGTAATTATTCTTTGTAATTTATCAACTTTCATATATACAATACAAAAGCATTTATGAGTAATTTTCTTGCATTGAATGTTCTTTGATTGTTTGTTTCCACCATTCAATCACTGACTTGATTACCATATTCGATTCACCATAAGAATCTCACTCTTACTCACCCCAGTCAATTATATCATTTCCCATAGAATTCTTTTATTCAACAAACTTGATTTCTTTTTGTGGTTTTCTGATGTTTTTAATTATTTTTTATGTTTTTCATGGTTTTACTCTAGGTAATCATGCCAATTGACTGAACCATGAATTCAAACCTACTAGGTTCAAATGCCTTAGTAAACAAATAAACTAATTGATTTTCAATTTGATTAAACTTTTTTCAGCATAGTCTCTCAAAAAGTGATATCTAATCTCAATATGTTTTGTTTTTGAGTGCTGAACTGAATTATTAGTTATAAAAACAATTGCTGTGTTGTCAATAGAAATTAGTGTGTGCAAAAAGTTAAAACCATAATCAAGCATCTGGTTTTAAATCCAGAGTACTTGAGAGCAACATGCTAATGTAGCAATATACTCAGCTTCTGCAGTGGACACAGATACATTTGTTTGCTTTTTGCATTGCCAAGATACTAGTCTGGGACCAAGAAATTGACAATCGCGAGAGGTGGATTTTCTGTTGAAGTTGCATCCTCCATAATCACTATCTGTGTAGGCATAGAGATTAAATTCTCCTTCCTTTGGATACCATAACCCAAGAGCTGGTTTGCCTTTCAAATATCTAAATATCCTCTTGACTGTGTTCACATGTGATTCTTTTTTATCAGCTTGATATCTGGGACACACACAAACACCAAACATTATGTCAAGCCTACTAGCTGTTAGATACATAAGTGAACCGATCATTGATAGATAGTGAGTCTGATCCACTGATTTGCCTTCAGGATTAGGTCCAATCTTCACTTTAGTATCCACAGGAGTTCAGATGGACTGACAATGAGCAAAGTGAAATTTCTTCAACATGGTTTCTATATATTTTGATTGATTGATGAAGATTCCATCTGCTGTCTATTGGACTTGCACCCCTAGAAAGAAGGTGAGTTCCCCCATAGCACTCATTTGGAACTTTGAGTGCATAAGGTCTTCAAATTCTTTGTAGAGTTGCTTGTTTGTCGAGCAAATATAATATCATCCACGTAGATCTGGACTAACAACATATCTTTTCCTCTTTTTCTTCTGAAGAGAGTCTAATCAATCTTTCCTCTTTCATACCCATGTTCAAGAAGAATGGATGATAGAGTCTCATACCATTTTCTTGGTGCTTGATGAAGACCATACAGAGCTTTGTCAAGCTTGTAAACTCTATGAGGGAAATCTGGATCTTCAAAGCCAGGTGGTTGACTCATATAGACCTCCTCATCAATCTTTCCATACAGGAAGGCACACTTTACATCCATTTGATAAATAGTAAATTTCATGGATGCAGAATATGCAAGAAAGATTCTGATTGCTTCTAGTCTGGCAACAGGTGCAAACACTTCGTCATAGTCGATTCCTTCTTCTTGAGTGTATCCCTATGCCACTAGTCTTGCTTTGTTTTTGATGATGATCCCTCTTACATCAGTCTTGTTCCTATACAGCCATCTGGTACCGATAGGGTATTGTCCTTCGGGAAGATCTACCAGTTGCCATACTTCTTGCTTCTTGAATTGGAGCAATTCTTCCTGCATTGCTTCAATCCAGCTATTATCTTGAAGTGCCTCTTTGATGTTACTGGGTACTGTTTGACATAGAAAGCATGAGAACAAACAGAAGTTTGCAATACTGGATTTGCTTCTGTCACCCTCTCATTAAGATCACCAATAATAGTTTCAACTGGATGATTCTTGTGTATTCTTGTGGTTGGAATGGTGTGACCAGCAATAGTTACGTCAAGATTGGAGACATTCAGTTCATTATGGTCAGAGGCACACTCATTTAGTACTGTTGTTGAATTATGAAGATTGTCATACTCTGTTTCAATTCCTGCTTCAGCTTCAGCAGCACTCTGATTGCTTGCATCATTTGATGTACCTTGTATTTTAACTGGAGGAGAAGCCTGTTTTTGATTTTTGATCTCATTTGACAAGTCATCTGAGTGAGATGGTACCAGGCTTGGACCTCCTTCAGTAGAAAAACTAAGGTTTTGTGACGGTTGTCTGATGGGATCAGCTTGAAGAGGAACATCTTCATTCATGTGTTCAGCAAATGTAGGAGGAATCAAGGGAAAATCATCTCTTCTTCCTACAGCTGACGAAGTATCATTTGAATGTAGATTTCTTGCATTACATAAGTGAAATTGATCAAATGACTTTGTAAATGTGTCAATATCAAACAACCAGTCAGGACCATTTGTAGATTTGGGAAACGAATGTTCCTTGAATTGAACATTTGTTGATTCATTAATAATGTTTAATCTGGGATTAAACACTCTATAAGCCTTTGAAGTAGAAGAATAACCTACAAAGAATCCTTCATCAGGATGTGTTAACTGCTTCTGCCCAGAAGGTTCATAAGGTTACTTTCTTTAACAATTAGAGTTCGATTTTGTACAAAGCACGATGTGTTAACTGCTTCCGCCCAGAAGATGATTGGCAGTTTAGCATCGGCTAGCATCGTTCTTGCTCCTTCAATCAGTGTTCTATTCTCCTTTCAGCTACCCCATTTTGTTGAGGAGTTCTAGCTGTTGGATCTTATATGCCCAAGACACATATAAGATTGATGTGGTTAGTACGTTATGATCCAAGTCGGGTCATACCCAATAACAAGCCAAACAAACACCAATAAATAGTTATTCGTTGATGAGATCATACAAACAAATATTAGCACCAATTTGAAAACGGGTTTCTAAAAAAACATTGCTTTTGTAAATGAACAACATTATGTGGATGATTTGTTCATGAGAAATCATTTGTTTTGTTATTTATGTTAGTTCAACAATGAAAAATGAAAGTGTTCTATTTTTATAAAATTAAAAGGGTTTTAGTTTTATAAAACAAAGGTTAGAGTGTAATTTTTTTATAAAAGATTTTTGGGGGGAAACCCCTTTTGAGGGTGATTTGCGGCCGCCCAAAGGGGAAATTAAGTGCTTGCCTTGGTCTTTGTCCTTGCATGCCTTTTCTCCTCAATTACACTCAATCATTTTATGAACACTCTCTTCTTAAGACATCATGAAATGAACTTCAAAAACTCCAGCAGATTCTCGGGTTTTTGAAGAGCTGAAAACAACTTGTTGATTTCGGTTTTTTGAGGAACAAACAAGAAGCAATCCTTGGTGAAGCATCCTAACAAGCAAGGTGTTAGAAAGGCTTGTGGGTATCATCTCTTGAGGGCTCCTACATTGTAGTCTTGGCTTTCAAACATCATCATCTAGCCATCCCAATCCACGGTTCTAAAGGTAGTTTATGTGGTTTATATATGTTTTGAAAGTATGCTCTTCCATATAAATAGATCCTTGTCTTGGGTTTTGTTTTAACAAGTGTATATGATACATAAACTCACGTTTTGATATAAACTCCGCTGCGTTTTAAAGCTATAATGGTTAATATGACTTTGGTTTGATTCTACAAAACCTAACACTAGCTGCACTGAATTGATGAGCAATGGCTTTGGTTGTACAAAACCCAACACTAGCTGGAAATTTCACACATGGAAGTCCCTTTGTTTTTCAAGATATTACTTTTATATGCATGTAAGGATCTTGAAAAATTAATATCATTAGATGGTTTGTTTGTTTGGACAAAAACCCATTTGTTCTTGGTTTATGTTGGCCGAGAATTTGGGTTCAAAAGGGGCTGCCATTTTCGAATTTTATACATATTTGGATGTGTTTTAGTGCATAAAACCTAGCCATGACCTTGTGCTTGATTGTTTATGGTTGTGATTTCATTTGGTTGTAATAAAGGCTATGTAATTTATTTGTTTCATTTGGTATGTAATAAGTAGATTAATGTGCACTTTATTTTCCTAGAAAAAATGTATTAGGATTTTTTTTATGTAACAAGCATTTTGGGGCTGATTTGTAAGACAAAGAAGGTGCCTAAAGATGGTGGCGGAATCACAACACAAAAGGAATACTTGAAGCATTTGGATGCAAGTTCAAGTGGGAGTTCATCAACACAACATGGTGTCATGTTTTTACCCTAGAAATGACCTCTTGACACACTTGTTATGGCAAGCAAGTGTGTTCAAAATAGTTGGCTATGGTTATGCACTTATATTTTATGTTTGGTTGATTATTTGGTTGTTTGGATGAGTTTGACATTTTAATTGAAAATAGATAACTAGTTAATCAACTAAAACTAGAACAAGCATAATATTGGTTCTATCATTAAAAGAATTAATAAAATGAGTTTATTAAGGTTAATGACTTAATAAAATGAGTTTTGTTAAAAGGAATCATGAAAGTAGTTTTTCATAAAATACCATGCTTTTGAATGCATACAAATAGTATGGTATAAAATATTTTTTTCTAAAAACTAGAATTTTAGAAACTACAAATCCCTTTTCGTAAACAAGTTTAACACCACTCGATTCCCTTGCAACTCGTTTGTGGGATAAAGGTCACCTAACCATAAATGTAGAAACTTGTGAATTTGAGGTGAAATTACCATATTTGTGGGATAAAGGTCACCTAACTACTTATATTTATAAAATCACACGTGTGTCTAAGTAGGATGACTTGATTTGGAAATCATGCATTAGGATCACCAAAGCATGACGTACAAATGGTGTTGATGAGATAAACATGTCAACCAAACATAAGATGTTTAAACCGATCCCATACTACTAGAAATTGTAAAAGGTTACAATTGTCAAATGTTGACTACCTTGTTAATTTAAATAAAGGGATAAAGGTCACCTAACCAATATTTAAATATAACGTTGGATTCTAGATTTCATTTATTAATTGTCTATGAGACATAAAAGGGTATTAATAATTAAAATACTTTGATATCAAAAATACTAAATATTGAACTTTGTAAAATTGTAGATGGCTAACAACAACAACTCGATCCCGACCGTCCATAACCTGTCACTAAGAACTATCCTTGAAAAAGAACGTCTAAACCATGGGAACTTCATGGACTGGTACCGAAACTTGAGAATCGTTCTCAAGCAAGAAAAGAAGTCCTATGTGTTAGACGATCCCATTCCCGATCAACCCGATGAGAATAACGTAGAGGCCTTTGCCGAGTGGGTCAAATACACTGAGGACTCTGTGCAAGTCTCATGTCTCATGTTAGCAAGTATGATTCCTGATTTGCAAAAGGACTTTGAGAACCACAATGCCTATGACATGATCACCCAGTTGAAGGAAATGTTCCAACAACAATCAGGGTGGAGCGTTTCGAAACAGTTCAAGCACTCCATGCATGTCGGATGGATGAGACCCAATCGGTATCATCTTACGTTCTCAAAATGAAGAGCCACATTAATCGCCTTGAAAGGCTTAACTGTCGTGTGTCCAACGAGTTGGCAATGGATTTGATCCTTAACTCCTTATCCAAGAAGTTTGATAGCTTTGTTATGAACTATAACATGAATGGATGGGACAAGAGTATTGGTGAGCTTCATTCAATGCTCAAAACGGCCGAGGCAGGCATGGGTAGAAAGGTTCTACCGGTCCTTACGATCAATGAAGGAGGTAGTAAGAAAAGGATCCTCCCCAACCCTAGGGCAAGTGTTGCCAAAGGGAAGGGGCACGTCAAGGGAAAGGGTAAGGGTAAAGCTAAAGTGGAACCAACCAAATCAAAAGAAAAGAAGCAAAAGGTTGCTCATGAAGACCCGTGTTTTGAGTGTGGTGAGGTAGGCCATTGGAAACGCAATTGTCCGGTCTATCTCAAAGAGTTGAGATCGAAGAGGGATGCGGGGCAAACCTCAGGTACAATCTTTATGATACATGTTGAGATAAAAGTTATTTCTTCTAACACATGGGTATTAGATACCGGATGTGGAACTCATATTTGCAATTTGTTGCAGGGGTTCAAAAGAAGTGAGCATTATTCAAAAGGGGAAATTAGTCTCTTTATGGGCAATGGTGCAAAGTTCATGTAGCAGCTCAAGGAGACTATTGAAACTTCCAAGTGGTTTGGAAGTTATTTTAAAAAATGTTTTGTATGCTCCTAGCTTGACTAGGAACATTATTTCTGTTTCCCGTCTAAGACAATGTGATTATGATTTCAAGTTTGTTGACAATGATATTCATGTTTCTTTAAATCATGTGTTTTGTTTTAAGGCTATACCTTGTAATGGTATTTACGAATTGGTTCATAATAATACAACATATGATAGCTCAATGTACCAAGCAACCACCAAAAGGCTCAAATTAGATTTGAGTGATTCCTATCTTTGGCATTGTCGCCTTGGTCACATAAACAAGAATCGTATGCAAAAACTTCAAAAGAACGGTCTTTTAAAAACTAAAGAAATGATTCATTTGATGTATTCGAGTCTTGTTTACAAGGTAAAATGACAAGGCACCCTTTTAGTGGGACTAATAAAAGGGAAAATGATTATTAGGGATCATACATTCGGATGTATGTGGACCTTTTAAACCAATAACTAGGAATGGTGAGAGATACTTCATTACCTTTACCGATGACTATAGTCGTTATGGGTATGTGTACTTGTTAAGACACAAACATGAATCTTTTGAAATGTTCAAAATCTTCAAGAATGAAGTTGAAAATCAACTCAACAAAACGGTCAAGATTCTTCGTACAGATAGAGGAGGTGAATACCTGAGTAATGAATTTCAAGATATCTTAGAAGTTGTGGGATCGTCTCACAACTTACTCCACCTAGAACACCACAACATAATGGTGTGTCTGAAAGGAGGAATCGGACTCTATTGGATATGGTTCGATCTATGATGGCTAGAAGTACACTACCTCTATCATTTTGGGGTTTCGCATTGCTCTCCGCGCCCGTACTTTAAAGATGGCCCCAACCAAGAAAGTGGAAAGGACACCTTTCGAAGTATGGCATGGAAGGGTTCCATCATTATCATATTTAAAAGTTTGGGGGTTTGAGGCTTATCCTAAGCAATACACTCAAAACAAACTAGAAGCCCGATCCACAAAGTGTATATATCCTAGAGATTGTATTGGATATTATTTCTATGATCCAACAAAGCAGAAAGTATTTATTGCTCGAACAGCCGAGTTCTTGGAGACTAAGTTCCTTTCGGAAGAAACTAGTGGAAGAACAGTGGCACTTGAAGAGGTTCAAGATTCACAAGACGATACACATTGGTTGATACTAGCAATCAACATGAGGATGTTGAGAATGATCATATGGATGATCAAGATACACAAAACATTCGTAGATCTAGTAGAACTAGTATTCCTCCTGAGAGATATGGATTTTTCATGGATGGATGCTATGTGGTAGATTCGGAGGAACCAACCACATACCGTGATGCAATGTCAAAACCTGATTTTGACAAATGGCAAGAAGCCATGAATGTTGAGATGCAATCCATGTATGATAACCAAGTTTGGGAATTGGTTACACCACCTCTTAAGTCCAAGGTAGTTGGAAGTAAGTGGGTTTTCAAGAAGAAAACCAATATGCATGGAAACTTGGATACTTATAAAACTAGACTTGTAGCAAAAGGTTTCACTCAAACTCAAGGGGTGATTATGATGAAACTTTTTCACCTGTAGCAATGCTAAAGTCTATCAGGATATTGTTTTCCATAGCAACATATTATGACTATGAGATTTGGCAAATGGATGTCAAAAACGCTTTCCTTAATGGATATCTTGAGGAAGATGTCCATATGGAACAACCTGAAGGTTTTGTCGATCCAAAACATCCTAACAAGGTATGCAAGTTAAAGAAGTCAATCTACGGATTGAAACAAGCGTCAAGAAGTTGGAATCACCATTTTGATGATGAAGTAAAGAAATTTGGCTTCATCAAAAACGCTGATGAAGCTTGTGTGTATAAGAAAGCTAGTGGAGCATTATTACTTTCGTTGTATTATATGTCGATGACATTCTACTATTTGGAAATGACATTCCAACTTTGGAAGGTGTAAAAACCTGGCTTGGAAGTTGTTTTTCCATTAAGGATCTTGGTGAAGCCACCTATATTTTGGGAATAAAGATCTATAGGGATAGATCGAGGCAGTTGATAGGCTTAAACCAAGTGCATACATTGAAAAGATCTTGAAAAGGTTCAAGATGGAGAATTCTAAGAAAGGTATGGTACCTATTCAAAAGGGGACTATATTGAGGTCATCTCAATGCCCTAGTTCAAAGGTTGAACAGGAAAGAATGAATGGAGTCCCATATGCATCTGCTATTGGATCCATCATGTACGCAATGATATGTACTAGGCCAGACGTGTCATGTGCTCTAAGCATGACAAGTAGATATCAACAGAATCTTGGTAATAGTCATTGGATGGCTGTTAAAAGTATTTTGAAATACCTTAGAAACACTAAGGATATGTTCTTAATATATGGATCTGGTAAGGAGGAGCTCGTTGTAAAGGGTTACACGGATGCGAGTTTCCAAACTGATCGAGACGACTCTCGATCACAGTCGGGATATGTCTTCATTATGAATGGAGGGGCGGTCTTTTGGATAAGCTCAAAGCAAGATGTAGTGGCACTATCTACAACAGAATCAAAATACATCACCGCCTAATTGGCAGCTCAAGAAGCTGCGTGGCTCAGGAATTTCATTGCTGATCTAGGGGTCGTTGCTACCATTCAAGACCCCCTAGAGATCTTTTTGGGACAACGAGGGTGCGATTGCTCAAATCAAGGAACCTCGTGCTCATCAAAAGACTCGGCACATTGAATGGAGATTCAACTACATAAGGGATGAAGTTGAAAAGGAAAGATATGTATTCGCAAAGTACATACCGATCAAAACATTGCGGATCCTTTCACGAAGCTCCTAGATAGGTCAAAGCATGAAAGTCATACTTGTGCCTTAGGACTTCGATATTCTAGTGATTGGACTTGATCAAATTTTGTATTTGGATATTGGAACTTATGTTATTTGACTTAATTATATGGTTATATTTTTCATTTGTTCTTCTAGTTTAGCATGTTTAAATCCGTGAATAAGCAAGTTATTCTAAACGTCCGTAGTCGATCATACTTGTGGGAACAACTATGAATGTAAGAGTATAATGAACTTAGATTGGTTGATATTCATAAAGTATGAATATAGAGCAAAAGGTTGCTACCAAGGTTCATTGATATCTATGGGATATAGATATAGGACTGACCCGCTCTCTATTATTTCTGCATGGAATCTTTATGATTAGTCATAAGAAATATTGAGTAAAGGCGAATATCATTGTATCCTCAGACCTAAGAAATATTGATTAGTCATAAGTATCATACTTTGTCTTAGTGCTTTGCAGTTCTGAAACATTAACAGTACGTAAGGCTAGGTTCAGGTATGATATAAGGTAATTGTGACAGACGTATGTAGTCAAGATGGAATTTGTTCCTCTTATTCGTTGAGAGTTAGATGTCTAAGGCCTGTTAAAGCTAAATCATCTGAGAATGACAATTCTGTGTCTCTGGGATTTAACATGACATCTGTAACAAAAGGATGGATGATTAATTCACCTAAAACATTTCAAGTATGATACTTGAAGGAGATGATGTTATTGAAGGGCACCTAGTCATACGTATTAAGGGTAGTAAACCATTGTTAGGTGGTATTTACTACTTGCATCAATTTTCTATGCATCTTGTGCAAGTGGGAGAATGTTGGATCTTATATGCCAAGACACATATAAGATTGATGTGGTTAGTACGTTATGATCCAAGTCGGGTCATACCCAATAACAAGCCAAACAAACACCAATAAATAATTGTTCGTTGATGAGATCATACAAACAAATATTAGCACCAATTTGAAAACGGGTTTTCTAAAAAAACATTGCTTTTGTAAATGAACAACATTATGTAGATGATTTGTTCATGAGAAATCATTTGTTTTGTTATTAAGTTAGTTAAACAATGACAAATGAAAGTGTTCTATTGTTATAAAATTAAAAGGGTTTTAGTTTTATAAAACAAAGGGTTAGAGTGTAATTTTTTTATAAAAGATTTTTGGGGGGAAACCCCTTTTGAGGGTGATTTGCGGCCGCCCAAAGGGGCCATTAAGTGCTTGCCTTGGTCTTTGTCCTTGCATGCCTTTTCTCCTCAATTACACTCAATCATTTTATAAAATTACAAGGTATAGCCTTAAAACAAAACACATGATTTAAAGAAACATGAATATCATTGTCAACGAACTTGAAATCATAATCATATTGTCTTAAACAGGAAACGGAAATAATGTTCCTAGTTAAACTAGGAGCATACAAAACATTTTTAAAATAACTTCCAAACCACTTGGAAGCTTCAAAATGTAGTCTCCTTGGGCTTCCACATGAACCTTTGCACCATTGCCCATGAAGAGACTTATTTCCCCTTTTGCATAATGTTCACTTCTTTTGAACCCCTGCAACAAATTGCAAATATGAGTTCCACATCCAGTATCTAATACCCATGTCTTAGAAGAAATAACATTTAGCTCAACATGTATCATAAATGTTGTACCTGAAGTTTGCCCCGCGTCCCTCTTCGATCTCAACGCTTTGAGATAGACCGGACAATTGCGTTTCCAATGGCCTACTTCACCACACTCAAAACACGGGTCATCATGAGCAACCTTTTGCTTCTTTTCTTTCGGTTTGGGCGGTTCCATTTTTGCTTTACCCTTACCCTTCCCTTTGACGTGCCCCTTCCCTTTGGCAACATTTGCCCTAGGGTCGTGGAGGTGCCTTTTCCTATTACCACCTTCATTGATCGTAAGTACTGGTAGAACCTTTCTACCCATGCCTGCCTCGGCCGTTTTGAGCATTGAATGAAGCTCACCAATGCTCTTGTCCCATCCATTCATGTTATAGTTCATAACGAAGCTATCAAACTTCTTGGATAAGGAGTTGAGGATCAAATCCGTTGCCAACTCATTGGACACATGACAGTTAAGCCTTTCAAGGCGATCAATGTGGCTCTTCATCTTGAGAACGTAAGATGTTACCGACTGGGTCTCGTCCATTCGACATGCATGGAGTGCTCGAACTGTTTCGAAGCGCTCCACCCTTTATTGTTGTTGGAACATTTCCTTCAACTGGGTGATCATGTCATAGGCATTGTGGTTCTCAAAGTCCTTTTGCAAACCAGGAATCATACTCGCTAGCATGAGACATGAGACTTGCACAGAGTCTTCGGTGTACTTGACCCAATCAGCAAAGGCCTCAACGTCATTTTCATCGGGTTGATCGGGAATGGGATCGTCTAACACATAGGACTTCTTTTCTGTTTGAGAACAATTCTCAAATTTCAGTACCAATCCATGAAGTTCCCATGGTTTAGACGTTCCTTTTCAAGGATGGTTCTTAGTGATAGGTTATGGACGATCGGGATTGCATTGTTGTTGTTAGCCATCTACAATTTTACAAAATTCAATTTTAGTACTTTTAATATCAATATATTGATTATTAATACCTTTCGTCTCATAGACAATTAATAGTCAAAATTTAGAATCCAACGTTACATTTAAATATCGGTTAGGTGACCTTTATCCCTTATTTAAATTAACAAGGTAGTCAACGTTTGACATTGTAAACTATTACAATTTCTAGTGTATGGGATCGGTAAAACATCTTATGTTTGTTTGGCATGTTTATCCCATCAACACCCTTTGTACGTCACGCTTCGGTGATCCTAATGCATGATTTCCAAATTAAGTCGTCCTACTTAGACGCACGTGTGGATTTGCTAATATAGTGGTTAGGTGACCTTTATCCCATAAATGTGGCAAACCCACCTCAAAACCATAAGTTCCCTTTATTGTGGTTAGGTGACCTTTATCCCACATTAAATTCTCAAATGATTCGAGTGTTGTATAATAAGATGGTGTTTGACTTGTTAAAAAGGGATTTATGTTTCACAAAATTCTAGTTTGGAAAACAATTTTCATACCTTGCATTTGTATGCATTCAAATGCATGGTAGTTTATTTGAAAACTTATTTCAAAATTCCTTTTAATAGCCCAATTAATTATGAAAACAATTTTCATTTGGTAAAACCCATTTTATTACTTATTGATTTCTAAGGAACCAATTTTATGCGAGTTGTTGATTACGAGTTGTTAACTATCCAATTCCATAATAAGATAAGATGAACGTAAATCAACATACATGCATAATAAAACAACCATAAGTTCATAACCATAGCCAATGGATTTGGCAACACTTGTTGGCCAAAACAAGTGTGCCAAGGGGTCAATTATAAAGCATAAACATGACACAAGGCATTGAGATGGTGTGCTCCCACTTGATCCCGCATCCTAATGCATCAAGTGTCCATTTTGTGTTGTCACCATTTTGCTTTATTTGGGCTTTCTCTTGGGCTCCAACTTCAGCTCCTAGCTTCCTTGGGCCTTCATGCTTTGGGCTTTGGTTATTGGGCTTAAAACCAATATTGGGCTATGAGGCCCATTTGGGCCTAAAATGGCCCAAACCAAAAACCAAAGTCTTCTTGAACTCCTTTTACAAAATATATCCTAATACATTTTTTCTAGTAAAAGAGATACAACTAATCTACTTTATTATTACAAACCATCATAAAAATAAATAGATTACAAACCGAATAAATAATCATACAAATCACAACACAAAACACATCCATAAGCAAGGTATTGGCTAGGTTATGAACATCTATACACACATCCAAATATGCACATAACAATCGATTTTGGCAGCCCCTTTTCAACCAATATTCTTGGCCAACATAAACCAAGAACAAATGGGTTTGGTTCAAACAAACAAACAACCATTTCATATTTTAAAGATCCTAAACAAGCATATAAAATAGCATTTAAAACCTGAAAAGGGGACCAAACAGCCCACAAAACTCACGGCCATATGGTGTTGTACACCACAAAACCGTGAACAAGAGTGCCAAATATATGTATGCATTCGTATAAGTGCTCTTGATGCCATTGATGGGATTTAACAAGATTATCAAAGTCCATATAAGCCAATATATATGAAAAACGCAGCGGATTAAGAGTTTAAAATCTTGTTAATATGTAGATTATCAAACCCATTTGAAAAGCTAAACCCAAACCATGGATCCATATACGAAATGCATACAATAAAGATAAACATAGGATGTTTAGAAGACAACCTTTCAAGCTTCAAGAAAACGAGTTGGGAGATGTTAGAGATGATCTTTGTGGCTGAATCTTCAAGCAAGAAGACCTCAAGAGATGATACCCACAAGCTCCTTCAAACACCCACTTGCTAGGTTGTGAAACACCAACTTGAAAGCCCTCTCTACAACCGTTTTTCCCAGCCAAGGACACTTGATTCCAAGCTGAAAATCACCCTAGTTCAGCTCCAAAACTCGTTTTTGAGAGAGAGAGTAGAGAGGATTTTTGCTCTTGTGTGTGAGAGAGAAAGTGTTAGAGATGGAAGAGTGTTAGAGTTCAAAGAGTGTTGCATGTTACAAGAAACAAAAGGGGATTCCCAAGGCCAAGGGGCGGCCGAAATTGGGATCCTCTTGTTTCCCTCCCATTTAATTAATTTTATAAAAACACTCTTGTTTTATAAAATTAAAACCAATTTTAATTTATAAAATATAACACACTTTTGTTTTATATTACTTAACCAATTTAAATAATAAAACAACTAACATCTCATGAACAAATTATCCATATAAATTGTTCATTTACAAAAGCAATGATTTAGAAAACCCGGTTTCTAAATTGGTGCTAATATTTATTTGTGTGATCTTATCAGCGAATAAATATTTATCGGTGTTTGTTTGACTTGTTATTGGGTATGACCCGACTTGGATCATATCACACTAGCCACATGAATTTAATATGTATCTTGGGCAGATGTATTCCTTCAATCTCCCACTTGCACAAGATTCATAGAAAATTAATGTAAGTAGCAAATAACGCCTAGCAACGGTTTGCTACCCCTAATGTATATGATTAACTGCCATTCAATAACATCATCTCCTTCAAGTACCATACTTGAAATGTTTTAGGTGAATCAATCATCCATCCTTTTGTTACAGATGTCATGTTAAATCCCAGAGACACAGAATTGCCATTCTCCGATGATTTAACTTTAACAAGCCTTAGTCATCTAACTCTCAACGAATAAGAGGAACAAATTCCATCTTGACTACATATGTCTCTCACAATCGCCTTATATCATACCTGAACCTAGCCTTATGTACTGTTAATTTTACGTAACAGCAAAGAACTAAGTCAAAATAATACTTGGTGAATATCAAGACCTATATGTATCTCAGGTCTAAGGATAAAATGATATTCGCCTTTACTCAATGTCTCTTATGACTAATCACTAGGATTCCATGTAGAGACAATTGAGAGGGGTCAGTCCAATATCTATATCCCATAGATATCAAAACTTTGGTAGCAACAACTTGCTTTATATTCATACCTTATGAATATCAACCAATCCAAGTTCATTATAGTCTTACATTCATAGTTGTTCCACAAGTATGATCGACCATGGACGTTTAGAATAACTTGCTTATTCACGGATTTAAACATGCTAAAAGAATGAACAAATGAAAATTATAAACATATAATTAAGTTTAATAACATAAGTTCCAATATCCAAATACAAAATTTGATCAAGTCCAATCACTAGAATATCGAAGTCCTAAGGCACAAGTATGACTTTCATGTTTTGACCTATCTAGGAGCTTCGTGAGTGGATCCGCAATGTTTTGATCGGTGTGAACTTTGCGAATACATATCTTTCCCTTTTCAACTTCATCCCTTATGTAGTTGAATCTCCGTTCAATGTGCCGAGTCTTTTGATGAGCACGAGGTTCTTTGATTTGAGCAATCGCACCCTCGTTGTCACAAAAGATCTCTAGGGGGTCTTGAATGGTAGCAACAACCCCTAGATCAGCAATGAATTTCCTAAGCCACGCAGCTTCTTGAGCTGCCAATGAAGCGGCGATGTATTCTGATTCTGTTGTAGACAGTGCCACCACATCTTGCTTTGAGTTCTTCCAAGAGACTGCTCCTCCATTCATAATGAAGACATATCCCGACTGTGATCGAGAATCATCTCGATCAGTTTGAAACTCGCATCCGTGTAACCCTTTACAACGAGCTCCTCCTCACCAGATCCATATATTAAGAACATATCCTTAGTATTCCTAAGATATTTCAAAATACTCTTAACAGCCATCCAATGACTGTTACCAGGGTTCTGCTGATATCTACTTGTCATGCTCAGAGCACATGACACGTCCGGCCTAGTACATATCATTGCATACATGATGGATCCTATAGCAGATGCATATGGGACTCCATCATTCTTTCTTGTTCAACCTTTGAACTAGGACATTGAGATGAGCTCAATATACCCTTTTGAATAGGTACCAAACCTTTCTTAGAATTCTCCATCTTGAACCTTTTCAAGATCTTTTCAATGTATGCACTTTGGTTTAAACCTATCAACCGCCTTGATCTATCTCTATAGATTTTTATTCCCAAAATATAGGTGGCTTCACCAAGATCTTTAATGGAAAAGCAGCTTCCAAGCCAGGTTTTTACACCTTCCAAGGTTGGAATGTCATTTCCAAATAGCAGAATGTCATCGACATATAATACCAGGAAAGTAATAATGCTCCCACTAGCTTTCTTATACACACAAGCTTCATCAGCGTTTTTGATGAAACCAAATTTCTTTACTTCATCATCAAAACGGTGATTCCAACTTCTTGACGCTTGTTTCAATCCATAGATTGATTTCTTTAACTTGCATACCTTGTTAGGATGTTTTGGATCGACAAAACCTTCAGGTTGTTTCATATGGACATCTTCCTCAAGATATCCATTAAGGAAAGCTGTTTTGACATCCATTTGCCAAATCTCATAGTCATAATTGCTGCTATGGCAAACAATATCCTAATAGACTTTGGCATTCACCACACTGCGAGAAAGTTTCATCATAATCAAACCCTTGAGTTGAGTAAAACCTTTCGCTACAAGTCTAGCTTTATAAGTATCCAAGTTTCCATGCATATCGGTTTTCTTCTTGAAAACCCACTTACTCCCAACTATCTTGGACTTAAGAGGTGGTGTAACCAATTCCCAAACTTGGTTATCATACATGGATTGCATCTCGACGTTCATGGCTTCTTGCCATTTGTCAAAATCAGGTTTTGACATTGCATCATGGTATGTGGTTGGTTCATCCGAATCTACCACATAGCATCCATCCATGAAAAATCCATATCTCTCAGGAGGAATACTAGTTCTACCAGATCTGCGAACGTTTTGTGTATTTTGATCATCCATATGATCATTCTCAACATCCTCATGTTGATTGCTAGTTTCAACCAATTGTGTATCGTCTTGTGAATCTTGAATCTCTTCAAGTTCCACTGTTCTTCCACTAGTTTCTTCCAAAGAAACTTAGTTTCTAAGAACTCTGCCTTTCGAGCAATAAATACTTTCTGCTCTGATGGATCTAGAAATAATATCCAATGCAATTCTAGGGTATCCAATGAAGATACACTTTGTGGATCGGGCTTCTAGTTTGTTTGAGCGTATTGCTTAGGATAAGCCTCACACCCCCCAACTTTTAAATATGATAATGATGGAACCCTTCCATGCCATACTTCAAAAGGTGTTTTCCACTTTCTTGGTTGGGGCCATATTTAAACACAGGCCGCGAAGAGCAGTGCGAAACCCCAAAATGATAGAGGTAGTGAACTTCTAGCCATCATAGATCGAACCATATCCAATAGAGTTCGATTCCTCCTTTCAGACACACCATTATGTTGTGGTGTTCCAGGTGGAGTAAGTGTGAGACAATCCCACAACTTCTAAGATACTCTTGAAATTCACTATTCAGGTATTCACCTCCTCTATCTGTACGAAGAATCTTGACCCTTTTGTTGAGTTGATTTTCAACTTCATTCTTGAAGATTTTGAACATTTCAAAAGATTCATGTTTGTGTCTTAACAAGTACACATACCCATAACGACTATAGTCATCGGTAAAAGTAATGAAGTATTTTTCACCATTCCTAGTTGTTGGTTTAAAAGGTCCACATACATCTGAATGTATAATCCCTAATAAATCCTTTGCCCTTTCATTAGTCCCACTAAAAGGGACCTTTGTCATTTTACCTTGCAAACAAGACTCGCATATATCAAATGAAACATTTTCATTAGTTTTTAAAAGACCATCCTTTTGGAGTTTTGCATATGATTCTTGTTTATATGACCAAGGCGACAATGCCAAAGATAGGAATCATTTAAATCTAATTTGAGCCTTTGGTGGTTGCTTGGTACATTGAGCTATCATATGTTGTGTTATTATGAACCAATTCATAAATACCATTACAAGGTATAGCCTTAAAACAAAACACATGACTTAAAGAAACATGAATATCATTGTCAACGAACTTGAAATCATAATCATATTGTCTTAAACAGGAAACGGAAATAATGTTCCTAGTTAAACTAGGAGCATACAAAACATTTTTTAAAATAACTTCCAAACCACTTGGAAGCTTCAAAATGTAGTCTCCTTGGGCTTCCACATGAACCTTTGCACCATTGCCCATGAAGAGACTTATTTCCCCTTTTGCATAATGTTCACTTCTTTTGAACCCCTGCAACAAATTGCAAATATGAGTTCCACATCCGTATCTAATACCCATGTCTTAGAAGAAATAACATTTAGCTCAACATGTATCATAAATGTTGTACCTGAAGTTTGCCCCGCGTCCCTCTTCGATCTCAACGCTTTGAGATAGACCGAACATTTGCGTTTCCAATGGCCTACTTCACCACACTCAAAACACGGGTCATCATGAGCAACCTTTTGCTTCTTTTCTTTCGGTTTGGGCGGTTCCATTTTTGCTTTACCCTTACCCTTCCTTTGACGTGCCCCTTCCCTTTGGCAACATTGCCCTAGGGTCGTGGAGGTGCCTTTCCTATTACCACCTTCATTGATCGTAAGTACTGGCAGAACCTTTCTACCCATGCCTGCCTCGGCCGTTTTGAGCATTGAATGAAGCTCACCAATGCTCTTGTCCCATCCATTCATGTTATAGTTCATAACGAAGCTATCAAACTTCTTGGATAAGGAGTTGAGGATCAAATCCGTTGCCAACTCATGGACACACGACAGTTAAGCCTTTCAAGGCGATCAATGTGGCTCTTCATCTTGAGAACGTAAGATGATACCGACTGGGTCTCGTCCATTCGACATGCATGGAGTGCTCGAACTGTTTCGAAGCGCTCCACCCTTGATTGTTGTTGGAACATTTCCTTCAACTGGGTGATCATGTCATAGGCATTGTGGTTCTCAAAGTCCTTTTGCAAATCAGGAATCATACTCGCTAGCATGAGACATGAGACTTGCACAAAGTCTTCAGTGTACTTTACCCAATCGGCAAAGGCCTCAACGTCATTTTCATCGGGTTGATCGGGAATGGGATCGTCTAACACATAGGACTTCTTTTTGTTGAGAACAATCTCAAATTTCGGTACCAATCCATGAAGTTCCCATGTTTAGACGTTCCTTTTCAAGGATGGTTCTTAGTGATAGGTTATGGACGGTCGGGATTGCATTGTTGTTGTTAGCCATCTACAATTTTACAAAATTCAATTTTAGTACTTTTAATATCAATATATTTTGATTATTAATACCCTTTCGTCTCATAGACAATTATAGTCAAAATTTAGAATCCAACGTTACATTAAATATCGGTTAGGTGACCTTTATCCCTTTATTTAAATTAACAAGGTAGTCAACGTTTGACAATTGTAACCTATTACAATTTCTAGTGTATGGGATCGGTAAAACATCTTATGTTTGTTTGGCATGTTTATCCATCAACACCCTTTGTACGTCACGCTTCGGTGATCCTAATGCATGATTTCAAATTAAGTCGTCCTACTTAGACGCACGTGTGGATTTGCTAATATTAGTGGTTAGGTGACCTTTATCCCATAAATGTGGCAAACCCACCTCAAAACCATAAGTTCCCTTTAATGTGGTTAGGTGACCTTTATCCCACATTAAATTCTCAAATGATTCGAGTGTTGTATAATAGGATGGTGTTTGACTTGTTAAAAAGGGATTTATGTTTCACAAAATTCTAGTTTGAAAACAATTTTCATACCTTGCATTTGTATGCATTCAAATGCATGGTAGTTATTTGAAAACTTATTTCAAAATTCCTTTTAATAGCCCAATAATTATGAACAATTTTCATTTGGTAAAACCCATTTTATTACTTATTGATTTCTAAGGAACCAATTTTATGCGAGTTGTTGATTACGAGTTGTTAACTATCCAATTCCATAATAAGATAAGATGAACGTAAATCAACCATACATGCATAAAAAACAACCATAAGTTCATAACCATAGCCAATGGATTTGGCAACACTTGTTGGCCAAAACAAGTGTGCCAAGGGGTCAATTATAAAGCATAAACATGACACAAGGCATTGAGATGGTGTGCTCCCACTTGATCCCGCATCCTAATGCATCAAGTGTCCATTTTGTGTTGTCACCATTTTGCTTTATTTGGGCTTTCTCTTGGGCTCCAACTTCAGCTCCTAGCTTCCTTGGGCCTTCATGCTTTGGGCTTTGGTTATTGGGCTTAAAACCAATATTGGGCTATGAGGCCCATTTGGGCCTAAAATGGCCCAAACCAAAACCAAAGTCTTCTTGAACTCCTTTACAAAATATATCCTAATACATTTTTTACTAGTAAGAGAGATACAACTAATCTACTTTATTATTACAAACCATCATAAAATAAATAGATTACAAACCCAAATAAATAATCATACAAATCACAACACAAAACACATCCATAAGCAAGGTATTGGCTAGGTTATGAACATCTATATACACATCCAAATATGCACATAACAATCGATTTTGGCAGCCTCTTTTCAACCAATATTCTTGGCCAACATAAACCAAGAACAAATGGGTTTGGTTCAAACAACAAACAAAAACCATTTCCATATTTTAAAGATCCTAAACAAGCATATAAAATAGCATCTTTAAAACCTGAAAAGGGGACCAAACAGCCCACAAAACTCACGGCCATATGGTGTTGTACACCACAAAACCGTGAACAAGAGTGCCAAATATATGTATGCATTCGTATAAGTGGCTCTTGATGCCATTGATGGGATTTAACAAGATTATCAAAGTCCATATAAGCCAATATATATGAAAAACGCAGCGGATTAGAGTTTAAAATCTTGTTAATATGTAGATTATCAACCCATTTGAAAAGCTAAACCCAAACCATGGATCCATATACGAAATGCATACAATAAAGATAAACATAGGATGTTTAGAAGACAACCTTTCAAGCTTCAAGAAAACGAGTTTGGGAGATGTTAGAGATGATCTTTGTGGCTGAATCTTCAAGCAAGAAGACCTCAAGAGATGATACCCACAAACTCCTTCAAATACCCACTTGCTAGGTTGTGAAACACCAACTTGAAAGCCCTCTCTACAACCATTTTTCCCAGCCAAGAACACTTGATTCCAAGCTGAAAATCACCCTAGTTTTAGCTCCAAAACTCGTTTTTGAGAGAGAGAGTAGAGAGGTGTTGGACCAAAAGAACCAATGATCCAAGATCAGAAAACCTCTAAGTCCCACATGGTATCACAACAACTGCTGAAAGCCTCATCAGCAGTTTGACAAGTGCTGAAGACTTCAACAGCTGAAGATAAGTGCTGAAGACTTTAACTGCTGAAAGACTAAAGTGCTGAAGTACAACAGCTGAAGAACACAATGCTGAAGATGAAAGACAAAGTACTGAAGTACAACAGCTGAAGAACACAAGTGCTGAAGCTGAAAGACCAAAGTATGAAGTACAACAGCTGAAGAACACAAGTGCTGAAGCTGAAAGACCAAAGTACTGAAGTACAACAATTGAAGAGTTTACAAGTGCTGAAGATCAACAACTGATGTACAAAGTCTGAAGACAAAGACTGAAGACATCAGCTGATGATATCTACTGAAGTCATCAGCTGATGAAACATCTGAAGGTCAAAGTCTGAAGATCAAGTACTGAAGCCTCAGTAGTTTGTCACAACTACTGAAGAGTACTTCTTCAGTAGTTGTGATATCAGTAGTTTTATATTTCTAGTTTCAGTAGTTTTGTAAAACGACTGAAGAGCTTGTTCTTCAGTCGTTGTAGTTTCAGTAGTTTTATATTCTGTACTTAACACTCTGATATGTTCTCAATAGTTGTGAACATTTCAGTAGTTTGTTAAGAGTTAGTTATTTTTGTATTAGATCTGCCAGTTGTCACTTTCCCGTGATAACAGCAGCGATTGCACTCTATATAAGGAGTGTCAACCTATTGTAATAATGCAGTGAATGAATGAATGATTTGAATGATTTGATTAGAAACATTCCATATCTATAAACATTCCTTGAATCAGAAATATATTCTCTCGCTATAACCGTATGTGCTCTTAATGCATACAAGCATCGACTTCTTGCTACAATTTATCTAATTCCTATTCTTATTCCGCTGCCTTGAACTCTAATACATCAAACTTATGATCGCTGATCCTGTCAAATGTTATCAGAGCGGGTTAATCATTGATCGATCTAGTAATTGATCATTGAAACTGCTATTCAAGATCTATGTTTGATTGAATTAGCTTTTGTTTTTGCAAGAAACGGTTATAGAGATTGAATTTTCTGTATTTCTGGTCATTCATCCTGAGATCTTCTCTTGGTTTTCATTGAGTTTGTTGTGGTCTGTGTAAAACTTTTAAAAGCTTGAATTAAATTGTTTCTGAACTGAAAATGACTACTCCCTCCAATGATCCTCACAATACTGGTTCCTCAACCAAGCCACCAATGCTGGTTAGGAATGAGTATAACATATGGCAAAGACGAATGCTCCATCACCTATCTGTTAACAGCGCAGGTTGTTGGACATCAGTGGTACATGGTCCACAAAAGCCTATGGTGAATAACCCGGAAACCAATCAAATGGTTCCGAAGAGGAGGGAGCAATACTCAGATGAGGATAAGAAGTTGCTTGAAATTGATGCAAAAGCCTATGGAATTCTAGCCATGGCACTGCCAAATGAAATCTATTCTGGGCTAATGCATCATGAAACTGCCCATGACCTCTGGAATGCCTTGAAAGAACAATTTGGAGGAACAGATGAGGTCTTGGCAAATAATAGAGAAATTCTTGCCCAACAATATGAGACATTCTCTCATAGAAAGGGTGAGACACTGACTCAACAATATGAGCGGTTCTCTTGTTTGATCTCTGAACTAAAAATGGTCAAACTTGAGTATACAAATATTCAGATGAATAACAGATTTCTCAGATCACTGCCTGAGAGATGGGACACATATACTATTGTCCTACGCTCCAGTGCAAGTTTGGACAAACTATCTCTCATCCAACTCCATGGGAAACTGCTCACGTTTGAGAGAGAGATAGAACAGAAGAGAAAGTTGTCTTCATCTGGAAAGCTCACTGAAGACTTTGTACCAGGCAACACTGCCTTGGTTGGTCATGAGTCAGAATATGATTCATCTGAATGCCAGTATGATGAGCATATTAATTTCTCTTCAAGCACTTCTGATTCTGCATTTGTGAGTATTGATGGTCAGTTTACTGGGTGTAATAATGACAATTTATGCTTCATTATGGATGATCTCAAGGGGATTGCTGATGACGACTTAGAAGAGATGGATATTTTGAGCCAAATGGCCCTGATAAATATCAGATCTCAGAAGTTCTATAAAAGAACTGGAAGAAAATTCCTAGGACTCTCAGGCAAAACCAAAGTTGGTTTTGACAAGAGCAAGTTGAGGTGTCACAAATGCCAAAGGCTTGGACACTTTGCAAGAGAGTGTAGATCAACTGGATCTAACTCCACTGCACCCTTTGTGACATTCCTGGCAATAGTCAACAACACAGAGGGCAACATCCTGTCACTTCTAGTCATCATCCTCAACAACAATCTCCGGCATATTTTGTTCCTCAGGGTCAAATGCCATATCCGTACCCTTGTTATTACATGCCACAGTCAAATCAAGTTCAAGTTCCTATGGCACCATACCTCATGCACTATCAGAACCTCAGCCATCCCAATCTCATCAACAAACTCAACCTCAACAACACAGCTTCTTCACCCCAGGAGATGTTGACCGGAGCAGTTTACCAGATGACATGTCTGGTCATGACCAACTGTTCTCAGGTGCTGGTCAACATGGTGGTGACAGTCCTTTTGGGAATCTAGCTCTTATGGCTTTGGAGTCTGCTGATACTTCATTTTCTAATGCCTCTACACCTAAGGTATCACAGGTATCCTCTGAGGCAAAAGCCAAATTATGTTCTGAACCATGCATAGCAGCATTTGCTTCCATTAGAGAAGCAAATGTAGCTTTAATTAATAAGAACATTGAGCTAGAACAAATAATTTCCAAAAACAAAGCTGAATTTGAGTCTGTACTTAAGATAAAAATGATGAGATGTACAAACTGAAATGCCAAATAATTGATGATAAGGCTAGAGAAGAGGTACTTCTAGAGAAGTACAAAGATCTCAAAGAAACCCTTGCAGTTACCCAGGTAGAGTGTGATAGATGGGTACAATCATGCAAAGGTTTTGAAATGCTTCTTAGTAAGCAATCTGCTTCCAATGTGAAGTTTGGCATTGGTTACAATCACACTGCTCCACCTACAGATTTTACTCCAAGAGCAGAAGTAGAATCTTACGGTGAGAGTGATAACCAATCCATCACATCATGTGATCTACCTTCTGATACAGCACAATCAGAAGTAGCAGTCAGCATCAAGCCCTCTTTGAACCTATCAGCTGATGTTGATGGTTCAAATGCTGACACTCACATGATTAATGAGTTGATCAACTCAAGAGTTAATTCTGAGGTCCTAAAAGGACTAGAGAGCAGGATTTAACACCTGAAGTTCAAACTTCAACTGCTGTCAGTACTGAAGAGAAGAACAGCCAGTAGAAAGAGTTTGGAGACTACTAAAGAGGCAGTCAAGAAAGCAAACAATGCTTCCAAAGCATTGAAGAACAAGTCTTCAGTTGTTTCACCCCCTTTAGTTGATGATCAACCTAAGATGAAGAAGAAACCATGTGAAGTATGTGGTTTGTTCAATCATCTTACAGATGATTGTTGGTACAAAAGAGGTTCCAAACTCAAACAAAAAGAAGAAATTAATGAGAAAATGGTAAAAATGAAAACTAAGTTTGAGACCACATTTGTATCAGCAACATCAAATCCTGTAACCCTTAAGTCCTCAAAGATATCCAAAAAGGAAGGGGTTAAACAGGTGACAGCTGAGAGTGCTCAGAAGAAGAAGGTGCAACATAGGAACTTATCAAACTCCACTGGCAATGTGTCTAATGAGCTGAAAGCTTTATCACAAAATCAGACACAGCTGGTAATGATGGTTCAACATCTGTTGGGTAGAGTTAACCACTAGATACTCCTATGTTGAAACCACAGAAAAGGAGGTCCAAGCCAAAGGACTCCTCTTCTACACCATATTCTTTCTCTCAGGCTGTTGTTTCAAATAAACCTGTTAGTTTACCATCTATTGATGAGACCAGGCCCAAAACCAAAAAGGTTTGGGTCTCTAAAACTAACTGATTGTTTATTATTGCAGGGTTCTTCAACATGCCAAAGTAGCATCTGGTATGTAGACAGTGGGGGATCTATGCACATGACTGGGAACAGCTCTCTTCTTCATGACTACTCTCAAGGAAAGAAGGGATTTGTTTCTTTTGGCAATGATGCTAGGGGTTACATCATTGGTAAGGGTTTTGTCTCTAATGGAGAAATCAAATTTGATGATGTTAATCATGTGGAAAATCTCAAGTACAATCTCTTGAGTGTCAGTCAAATGTGTGATAAAGGCCATGCTGCTCTTTTCACCAGTCAAAACTGTAGGATTCTGTCATCCAAAGTTTTGCACTTGATTGACAAGGTGTTGGATGATCACACTCTCCTGAGAGCCACAGGACAGGAAGAGTGTATGCCTTAGATCTTTCTAAGAAAATAGATCTCAAAGGCAATCCTTGCCTATTTTCCAAAGCCTCTTCTCAAGAATCTAAACTATGGCACAGAAGGCTTGGTCATGTTAATCTCAAAAACATGAATCAGCTTACCCACAATAGCTTAGTCAGAGGCTTACCAATAAAGGAGTTCCACTGTGATGAAACCTGCACTGCTTGTTTAAAAGGAAAACAGCACAAAGTCTCATTCCCTCCTATTGAAGTGCCTAAGTCCACTGCCTGCTTACAATCACTGCATATGGATCTATTTGGTCCTGTGAGAGTAATGAGCATGGCAAAGAAGAAATACTGTCTGGTAATTGTGGATGATTACTCCAGATTTGTATGGACTTTCTTTCTACATTCAAAGGATGAGGCTGCTCAGAAGATTATTCACTTTGTGTTGTATATTGAGAAGCAGTATTCCCTTCCAGTCAAGTGTATTAGGAGTGATAATGGAACTGAATTCAGAAATCATACACTTGATGACTTCTATCTTTCAAAGGGAATCAAAAGGCAGTTTAGCATTCCAAGGACTCCAGAACAAAATGGAGTAGTGGAGAGAAAGAACAGGACCCACATTGAAGCTGCAAGGTCCATGCTAGCTGACTCTGGTTTGCCACTGACCTTTTGGGCTGAAGCTGTTAACACAGCTTGCTATGTGCAAAATAGAGTTTTAGTAAATCAGAGGTTGATGAAGACTCCATATGAAGTCCTCCATCATTTGGCTCCTCTGATTTCATTTTTCAAAGCATTTGGGTGTCCCTGTTTTATTCTCAACACAAAGGATCAACTCCATAAATTTGATCCTAAGGTGGATGTAGGGTATTTTGTTGGTTATTCATCTACTTGCAAGGCATACAGAGTCTTCAACTGCAGAACAAAGATGGTTGAAGAAACTCTACATGTTAAGTTCAATGAATCTCCAAAGGACAAGATTCCACAAAGCCCTGTGGAGTTATTTGATTTGGACATACTGCAATATGTTCCTTGTCAAACTCCTGCTGTTGCTCCTCAACAGTTCACCACCTGGTGGTACTGCTGATGATGATGATGATTGCAGTACTCACCTCTTCAAGTTTAGTGATCAGCTGCCTGATTCAGCTAGACCTGATGTTCCTGTAGCTCCAGTAGCACCATCCACAACAAATGCTGATGAGATCTCTTCGAATTCAACTTCCTTTGAATTACCATCCACTGATTGGTTTCAAGGAAATGATTCACCATCACTATCTGTTACTGCTGAGCCTGCTACAAACACTTGCATAGATCTCATTGTGTATCAAGATCTGAAGAATCACCCTATGTCTCAAATCATTGGTGATATCACTGCTGGAGTATCAACAAGAAGTCAATTGTCAAATTTCTGCTTCTATGCTCTCTCATCAGTCAGCAAGAGCCAAAGAATTATCACATTGCTTTAAAGGACAATGGATGGGTTGATGCCATGCAGCTTGAGCTTCTTCAGTTCAAGAAACAGCAAGTGTGAGAACTGGTTCCTCTACCTCCAGGTAAGTGTGCAATAGGCACTAAATGGGTGTTTAGGAACAAAACTGATGAAAGTGGGCTTATTGTTAAGAACAAGGCCAGACTGGTTGTTCAGGGGTTTGCACAAGAAGAAGGTATTGATTATGATGAAACCTTTGCCCCTGTAGCCAGACTGGAAGCAATTCGATTGTTTTTAGCTTATGCTGCTTATCAAAACCTTAAAGTTTTTCAAATGGATGTCAAAAGTGCATTTTTGTATGGAAAAATTAAAGAAGAGGTTATGTATGTCAACCTCCAGGCTTTGAGGACAATAAATATCCTAATTGGGTGTATAAGCTTGATAAGGCTCTTTATGGGTTAAAACAAGCTCCTAGAGCCTGGTATGAGACATTATCAAACTTTCTTCTGGAAAATAATTTCACTAGAGGCTCCATAGATAAGACTTTATTCATTAAGAAAGCTGGGCAACATAATCTACTTGTTCAAATTTATGTAGATGATATCATTTTTGCATCCTTTGATCCAAAGTTGTGTGATGCCTTTACAAAGTTGATGCAACAGAAGTTTGAAATGAGTGCCATGGGAGAATTACAGTTCTTTCTGGGGTTGCAAATCAAACAAAAGGCTGATGGAATTTTCATTCATCAGTCCAAATACACAAAGATCTTTTGCAAAAGTTTGATTTACAAAACTGTAAGCCTTGTTCTACCCCCATGAGCAGCACCACACAACTGGATACAGATCAGAAAGGTAAAGTGGTTGATGAAACACTTTACAGATGTATGATTGGGTCCTTGATGTATTTAACAGCTTCTAGACCAGATATTATGTTTGCTACATGTGTTTGTGCTAGATTTCAGGCTGCACCTAAAGAGTCTCATCTGATTGCAGTCAAGAGGATCTTTAGATATTGCAAGGCACTCCATCTCTAGGTTTATGGTATTCTACTGGACATTCTGGTAAATTAGTTGCTTTTTCTGACAGTGACTATGCAGGGTGTAAGTTGACCAGGAAATCAACTTCTGGTGGATGTCAATCCTAGGCAACTGCTTGATTTCTTGGCAGAGCAAGAAACAGACCTCAGTTGCTACATCAACTGCTGAAGCAGAGTACATTGCTGCTGCAAGCTGCACCTCTCAGGTACTCTGGCTTCAGAACCAACTTCTGGATTATGGCATTACAGAGACTAAGACTCCATTGTTAATGGATAGTGCTTCAGCTCTGTGTATTGTCAAAATCCAGTCCAGCACTCTAGGACCAAACATATAGAGATCAGACATCATTTTATAAGGGATGTTTTGAAAAAGGTCTGATTGATCCTAAGTTTGTGCCCAGTGCTGATGAGCTTGCAGACATTTTTACTAAGCCTTTGGATAGTTTAACTTTCCAAAACCTGGTGTTAAGGCTTGGTATGCTGCAGCTAGAATAAGTGACAACTGCTGATGATTTCAGTAGTAATTACTGGTGATCATTGGTACCCGTCACATATAAGTAACGATGAGTCCTTTTTCCTTCAGTAGTTTTATAACTACTGATGGCTAAATGTATCATAAGTACTGAAGTACTTTATCTGTTCCAAACTACTGATGTAGTTAAAACTACTGATGTAGTTACAACTACTGAAATCAGTATAAGCAGATAAGTACTGATGTCCCATGAAACAACTGAAATCCGCCAAAAGGCTGATGAATGTGTTGAGGACAGTATGAAACAGCTGAAAAGCTAAGAATTGACGAAAACAGCTGATGAGAAATTTCTCTTCAGTCGTTTGTACTACTGCTGTTTCTTCTAACACAACTGAAACAAAACCACTGTCCTCAGTAGTTTTATAACTACTGATGACTAACACCAAGTCTTCAGTTGTTTACAACAGCTGATGACAAAACCACTGTCCTCAGTAGTTTCATAACTACTGATGACAAACACCAAGTCCTCAGTTGTTTCAATCATCTGAAGTCAAAACCACGGTCTTCAGTAGTTTTCTAACTTCTGATGCCTAACACCACGACTTCAGCTGTTTCAACGTCTGAAAGGATAATACCATGTCAACGGTCGTTTAAAACTACTAATGACTAACACCACATCCTTCAGTCGTTTTCTTACCCGTACCCTATAAATATCCCTGACCTAAGCCCTCAATGCTTCATCTTCTTCAAACCTAACGTTCCTCTCTAAAACATCCCTCTTCTCAATGGCGTCCATGCAAATTAAACCGCGACACAACTGTGTTGCCTACCTTACTAAATCGCCTATCTGGACTAAGTTCGATACTGCTATCGATCTTATGGTTCAGTCCCAATACAATACGGCATTTCTTCTGAATCCCATACTACATGCTGAATCCCTTCACCAATTTTGGATGAACGTTACTATTACCACTGGGGAGAACAACACACCATCTCTCCAGTCGGTCGTCACAACAAAGAAGTAGTCATCACTCCTGCAATAATCCGCCAAATTCTTCATCTGAATGATGCTAGTTCTCCTGCTGGATATCCGAAGGGCACCACAGATCTATCCTTTGCCCAACATGGATATCAAGGCGATCTCAGTGCCTCCACTATCATGAAGAAACACTTTCCTGACGCTGAACGCCTAATTTTTCACATGGTGAATGTATGTTTGGCTCCTAAGACGCGTCTTGGGATCAAATGTCGACAAAATGGCAGCAGGTAATGTATTCTATTCTTGAGCAACAACCGCTAAACTTTTCAGAAATAATATTTTCGGAGCTCAAGGACATGGCTCAAAAACTAACTGCCAACCGTTGGATACTATATCCACGGTTCATAATGGCCATCATTACAAACCAGCTTAATGCTGAGGGACTTGTTGGCTTGGGAGTCCCTGCTATGGCTGTTCTGCCGGAAGTATACTCCCGGCACAACTCTGACCAGACAATAAAAATGGCTGCCAAGCTGCGAAAACCCACGCAGCTGGAACCCACAGCCACCACCTCCAAATCAAAAGTCCACACCAAACCCACCAAAAAGAAACCAAAACGGCTACTCAGGGAATGAGTCCCCTGAGGATGCCCCTGCACCACAAACGCAGGATATATCCACTAGTCCAAACCCCCTAGTGGATACAATGACTCTTCAGCCATAGCCGCTCAGGCTTCCTCTCAACAGGAGCCTGCAGCAACCACACAAGGGGTACCTACATATCTGGGATCTTCCTCACTTGAGGAGATTGCCATTGAAAAGCACCAACCTCCCCAGGTGCACACTGCTTCTATCCCTTCACCCCAAACAACCGCCCCTCATAGCCCAACTTTAATAGTTGCACAACTGCTGACTCAACTGCACTCCTCACCCCCTCCAGAAACCACTTACTACTGGGAACACCTCTACAATTGAGGGGGAGGAACATAGTGCACTTGAGAACCCACAGCACAGGGGTTTACCACTTCTATCTCCTGGTGTAGACAAGGAGCTTAGAATATCTAGTGAGGCTGCCACCTCCTCTGACTCAGCATATGATCAGAATAAGGCTGGTAACATTGCTAAGACCTCACTAGAGGCAACAGCTGATGATGGACACTGTCCTGAGGCTGGAAGTCCCCAGTACCAAGCACAAGGGGCAATGCATCAACTGGTCTACACCCAGTGCATGTAAATCCTGCTCTAAGCAGGAGGTCAGATGATTCAGCTTCGGTTGATGATGACCTGGGCTTTTTCTACGATGTTCTTGCCCAGAACACAATCCTTGAAGAGAAGTCAGTAGGCTGCAAAACCTACTTGATCAACTCTCACAAGGAGAAAGACCATCTGCCTCTATCCACCCACAGATGGCACCTTCACTTGGGTTCCCCAAACACTGAGCCACTCCAAACTCAACCACCTGCCTCTGCTTCAGGCCCTATTTCTCAAGAACAGAACCCTCCTGAGCAAATAGGTGCTGTACTTCAAAATTCCCTCCCTCTCATCACACCCATAATCACTGATATTGTGACTAAAGCCATTGATGAGAGGCTTTCCTCAACTTTACAACCCTTGATTGATGCTGCTGTACAAAAGACTCTTTCTGCGGTACAAACCCTTCCTCCAATGCATCCAAAAGAGGGGAGAGTACTGCAGTGAAAGAAAAAAGAGGAAAAGAACAGAGGGAAAGAAGGAAGAGAAGCAAGCCCAAGAGGAGGAGAAAGAAAAGCAACCTCTGCTCACTTACAAGCGAAAGAAAAGTGCTGATGATCATACTACTGAAGACAAATCCTTGGAGGAGCTGGTAAAAGAAGCTGACACTACACACAGCCGATCCATGGATAAAATAATGAACAACTCTTCAGGCAGGGGTTTGATACAGCCACATTGGATAGTGAGATCAGAAGGTTGGAAGTCCAAGAGATTCAGACCCGATGGGCTGGGTATGATGCTCTGGAAAAATGAGATTGGAAATAATGATCCGCTTTATTGCAAAATACTTAGGAAGATCGTTAATGGAGATTCGCGCGTGGACCAGGGACAGTATTCTGGCTATAGCCACCAGAATCTGTCTGTCTGAGCAATTCAACAAAGGGATTATTGTGGAAGCCCTCGATGAGGCGGGGCTGGTAAAAGGTTAGAGATGGCTAAACTCACAAAGGCGAAACTAACTACAAAGATGCTGGATCAACTTCCCTTCCACCCACTCAAACAGAGCCTATCCCTCAAATCTCCCACCCAATCTCTAAGCCAAAATCCAAACATCTTCATTCTTCAAAACCATTCCTTCACCAACCCAACCATCATCCATCCAGTGATGCACCTAGAAGGAGGAGAGGGTGCTGAGGATGGAGAAGAAGAAGAAGAGGAGGATGAAGATGATAGTCTGCCACTCTCTGCTGTTCTAAAGCTACCAAAACCCCGAAGTCAACCCATGATCACACCTGACTCTCAAAGGGAAATGGTCAGAGTCAAGATAGAAGAAGAAGAACAACAGAAATAGCACGATGAGCAACTGTTGAAGATGGTTGACAAGGAATTTCCTCAGTCATCATCTATTCAAGCCATGAAAGGGCATGCTCAAAGGCTGTACACTCTCAGGCACACTTTTCAGAATCAGAAGGAGAGAGTGAGAGTATGGCCAGACCCCAGGGTGAGTTCTAGAATCCATAAAAGAACTATTCCACACCGATACAATGGCCAGGTACGAAAAACAATAGAGTCTACCATCATGTTGGCCATTGTAGTCTCACCTTGGGAAATCATTGATGAATTCAAGAAAGCTCACCAAGCAAAGAAGACCCCTCAAGCTTTACTAGAAAACAAGATGATTAAGAAGGGGTTGTTATATAAAAAGCTTGAAGACATCCAGAAGAATGAGCTCCAGTTACTCCTTGAAGGCAACCATCCTGATGAATTGTATATAGGGAGGTAACTACGGTGGAGCTGAAAAATGGCAGGACCATGAAGTACTTATCAGAGTACTATGGTCCAGAGTTCTTCTTCGAAGGAGGAGTAGAAGAACTCTCTCAGGAGGAACAAGTTGTCTCCTTGAGGCCTATGTTCGAGAGTCATACAGACTCATTATGGGGAAGTAAATCTCATGAATGGGATAACAACTCTGTGTCCAGTTCCCCAAAACAGAGTTCCCATTCATACCCTGCCAAACAAATATTTGAGATTTCTTCCCAGGCCGGAGCTTACATGGGTCATCTTCTCTACTGATCAAGAAGGAAAAAGACCAACACTTTGCCTACAATAAGTGGGATAATAAATAATTTAGAGGTTTTGGCTGCATTGGTTCAGGGGGAGTTTGTTGGACCAAAAGAACCAATGAGCCAAGATCAGAAAACCTCTAAGTCCCACATGGTATCACAATAACTGCTGAAAGCCTCATCAGCAGTTTGACAAGTGCTGAAGACTTCAACAGCTGAAGATCAAGTGCTGAAGACTTTAACTGCTGAAAGACTAAAGTGTTGAAGTACAACAGCTGAAGAACACAAGTGCTGAAGCTGAAAGACCAAAGTACTGAAGTACAACAGCTGAAGAACACAAGTGCTGAAGCTGAAAGACCAAAGTACTGAAGTACAACAGCTGAAGAGTTACAAGTGCTGAAGATCAACAACTGATGTACAAAGTCTGAAGACAAAGACTGAAGACATCAGCTGATGATATCTACTGAAGTCATCAGCTGATGAAACATCTGAAGGTCAAAGTCTGAAGATCAAGTACTGAAGCCTCAGTAGTTGTCACAACTGCTGAAGAGTACTTCTTCAGTAGTTGTGATATCAGTAGTTTTATATTTCTAGTTTCAGTAGTTTTGTAAAACGACTGAAGAGCTTGTTCTTCAGTCGTTGTAGTTTCAGTAGTTTTATATTCTGTACTTAACACTCTGATATGTTCTCAGTAGTTGTGAACATTTCAGTAGTTTGTTAAGAGTTAATTATTTTTGTATTAGATCTGCCAGTTGTCACTTTCCCGTGATTACAGCAGCGATTGCACTCTATATAAGGAGTGTCAACCTATTGTAATAATGCAGTGAATGAATGAATGATTTGAATGATTTGATTAGAAACATTCCATATCTATAAACATTCCTTGAATCAGAAATATATTCTCTCGCTATAACCGTATGTGCTCTTAATGCATACAAGCATCGACTTCTTGCTACAATTTGTCTAATTCCTATTCTTATTCCGCTGCCTTGAACTCTAATACATCAAACTTGTGATCGCTGATCCTGTCAAGAGGATTTTTTGCTCTTGTGTGTGAGAGAGAAAGTGTTAGAGATGGAAGAGTGTTAGAGTTCAAAGAGTGTTGCATGTTACAAGAAACAAAAGGGGATTCCCAAGGCCAAGGGGCGGCCGAACTTAGGATCCTCTTGTTTCCCTCCCATTTGAATTAATTTTATAAAAACACTCTTGTTTTATAAAATTAAAACCAATTTTAATTTTATAAAATATAACACACTTTTGTTTTATATTACTTAACCAATTTAAATAATAAAACAACTAACATCTCATGAACAAATTATCCATATAATATTGTTCATTTACAAAAGCAATGATTTAGAAAACCCGGTTTCTAAATTGGTGCTAATATTTATTTGTGTGATCTTATCAGCGAATAAATATTTATCGGTGTTTGTTTGACTTGTTATTGGGTATGACCCGACTTGGATCATATCACACTAGCCACATGAATTTAATATGTATCTTGGGCAGATGTATTCCTTCAAAAAGAGCCATTTGTTGGACAATGTCCACATATTCTACATCATCTGGACTGAAGCACTCTAGATCATCAAAGCAGTACTGAAAATCACTAGAGTGTCCACTTCCTGAAACAAAGGCACGGTTTTCCTGAAACGAACCATGCTGAGCCTGTTGAGACCTTGGAGTCTCAGAAAATCTAATGTATGGTCCAGATGAGCAGGATGGCTACCAGGTGTATGTTAGGTACTATTGAGGTTTTGTGGGTCCTGAGCCTTCAACAACCATCAAAGCGTTGCTAGTAGGAAGACTCAGGGGTTTTCTTGTCTGATGGCCTCTCTTGCTCTCTATCTCCAAATGGTATCCATCTAGGATGCCATAGAGTTCAGTCATAGTGAGGGTATTCAGATTTTCTGTCCTCTTGATAGAGACATCGTAGAACATCCACTCATTAAGGAGTGCACTCATGAACTTTCTTGTGAGGTCTCTAAGTTCAAGAGTGATTCCCACAGACTGAAGGGAAGAAATGAGGTCCATGTACCTGAAGTATTGCTGGCTGAGGGTCTCTCCAGCAATGTAGGTGAAGTTCTCAAAATGTTGCTTCAGTGAGTCCTTCTTGGAGTCATTTGAGCTAGAGTACATTTGAGCAAGTGTATCAAATAGTTCTTTGTCTGACTTGCAATGCTCAAACCCTACCATGATGGAGTTGGGTATTGCAGTCATAAGAATAGTCATAGCATTGCTATCAATGTTCATCTTCTACTGGTCCTTGTTAGAGTAGTCTTCAACAGCCTTTTCTATCATGGACCCATTTCCACCAGGTGCAACCACCTTGGGTTTATATGGGCCATTGACAATGGATGTCCACATTTTGCTGTCTTGATACCTGATGAAGCCTTCCATGCGTCAGCTCCTTGACCTGACATTTTCAGGGGTAATGATATGAGCTTTAGCCATGGTTCCCATTTCTACTTTAGACTTGTTGAGGGCTATTTTTGAGTAAGTTGTAAGGAGGAGTGAAAAACAGGTTGATTTGGATGGTAAAATCTCACAATCAAGAGCTTAAGAAGTTCTAATACCAATTGCAGGATTGGTTTATGTCACTTAACACTTGGTTTTTCTCTCAAACTCACTTAACTACACTCAGATGAAGCAGAGTCTCTCTAAGAGTTGGTAATAATATAATAAGTAATGATGAACATAGAAAGATAATTTTCAAGGTACTTGCATACATTGCTTCTCAACTCAAAGTATTACAAGACTCTTACAAGCATATCATATGGGCTACAATGAGAAACTATATATAATACTTCCTACAACCGGATATACTTTGATACCACCTGGAATCCTCTAACTAAAGCAAATACTACAAAGCTATAGTTTAAGGTATCTTAGATAATGTCTTATCTAAGATATGGTAGTCATGTCATGTCCATGACTTACCTTTTGTTACCAACTAAAGTTGGCAACTATGCTAACTAATAAAGGTAAAAAATGGAATAAAGTATGGTCAACTACATGGCTTTTGAGAAAACACCATGTAGTGTATCAGAAGTCTGCAGCAGAGTGTCAGATACACCATACTTATGTCCACTGGTTCATAGTAGTGTCTTCCAAAGGGTAGTTGGCTTCGGAAGAACAAGTTCTTCCGAAGCCACTTATACTTCGAAAGAACAAGTTCTTCCGAACCCACTTATACTTCGGAAGAGGCTACTTCTTTCGAGGCTTGAGGACTTCTTCTTTTCTTCATACTTTGGAAGTTGCCTTCTGATCTTTTCTTCTCAGACCTGATCTTCGGAAGTGAACACTTTGAATTTGGAAGTAGAGTTTGTCTTCGGAAGTTAATCTTGCATTTTTTCTTCGGAAGAACTCTATTTCCTTTAGAAGTTCCACACTTAGCTTTGGAAGCCTTTTATTAGATACACCAAAATGGTCTAAGTGATTTGGTTTTGGTTGCACCAGCCTTCTTCTTAATCCAATAGAGCCTAAATCAAATGGTTTTCAACATGAACTTTAAATTGTTATTCGTGGTTTTCAAGTCTCGTTAAAGTCTGTGTCCTACAACTTGAAACATGTAATGCTGGAAGAGTGTGATGCCTGTATCTCGAGATGTTCTGTCTAGGCATGGTATTTATATAAATCCAAATCAACCGATGGATCCGTTTACCTTACCTGGGAACCCTTGGGGTGAGTGTCCGCTTATAGGTACGCATGTATTCATTAAGGTTGTAATTAACCTAATACTTTGATAAGTTAACCTAATGTTTTGGATTGTAAACCGAACATTACACTCGAAACATCGTGTTATCTTGAATCGTTTCATCATTGATTTTGTCCTCCTAAATCTTAAAACTCATTATCCCATTTCTCTTAATGACCCTTAATAATCTTTCTAAACGTCTTCCTCTCAACCTGCACGTATTCTGAAACTTCATTTCAGTGATATTGTTGTTGGGTTTGTTGGACCATTATCAAAGTTGTTTAACCATTTAAACATGAAAAACGCAGTGGAATAAAACCTTAATATTATGAGTTGTAATCTGAAAATTAAGGCATATTATATAACATCAACAAACCCAAGAACATAGGATCAAATATATGGGTATGAACTAGCTATCAAGAAGAAATAACAACCAAAACAACACCATGAAAACTACCTTTCAGGAGCTGCTCAAAACCGTGAGATTTGATGAAGATGATGATGTTCTTCAACGACCAAAACACCAAGGAGAGGTGTCTTCAAGCTTCCATACCCATAAGCATCAAGCAAAGCACCTTGTTAGGATTTCTACACCAAAAACAAACCAAGAGGGCTGCTGGAACCCTATTCCCGCCGTGAGTTTTTCTTCAAAATAGAGAGAATTATTCACTTTTTGGTTCTTGCATGTATGAGAGAGAGAGAGAGAGAGGTGGAGTATGTGTCTAGTTAAGAGTGTGTTGTTCCAAGACATCAAATGAAACACAAGGAACCAACTCCTCAAGAGGGGCGGCCAAAACACACTTCAAATTGGGGTTTCCCCCCAATTTTATCTACCAATTATTTTAACTAGTAATTAGAATAAGTTATAATTAACCTTTTAATTATATAACGTATACACACTTTTATTACTTGATGTTATTTAACCAATTTAAATAACATTAAAAATAATACCCATGAATACAATATCCCTATAAGTTTTTCCAACTCATATTCAACTTATTTAGAAAACCCACTTTTCTAAATTGGTGTAATTATTTAATTGCATGATCATATCATCAATTAAATATTAATTGGTGTTTTCTAAGCTTGTTATTGGGTATGACCTGACTTGGATCATAACGTACTAACCACATAAATGTTCTATGTGTCTTGGGCATAAAGAATCCAACAATCTCCCACTTGCACAAGATTCATAGAAGATTGATGCAAGTAGTAAATACCGCCTAACAACAGTTTACTACCCTTAATACCCATGACTAAAAGCCATTCAATACATCATTCCCTTCAAGTATCCAACTTGAAATGATTTAGGTGAATCAATCATTTATCCTTTTGTTACAGATGTCATGTTAAATCCAAGGACACAGAATGATCATTCCTTGTTGATTTAACTTAATCAGGCCTTAGACATCTTGCTCTCAACGAATAAGAGGAAAAAAATTCCATCTTGACTACATACGTTTCTCACAATCACCCCGTGTCACACCTGAACATAGCCTTATGTACTGTCCATTATTTTAGAGCAGTGAAGAACTAGCTTAAGGTATAACATTTTGGTGAATATCAAAACCCAATATGTATCTCAGGTCAAAGGATACCAAATGATATTCGCCTTTACTCAAATTTACTTATGATCAATCAAGAAGATTCCATGTCGTAAAATTTGAGACGCGGGTCAGTCCAATATTTGTATCCCACAAATATCTGTGAACTTTGGTAGCAACCAATTGCTCTATATTCATGCCTTATAAATATCCATCAATCCATGTTCATAATAGTCCTACGTTCATATTTGTTCCCACAAACATGACCGACTATGGACATTTAGAATAATAAACATATTCATGGATGTATGCATGCTAAAAGGAACATAACTCAGAATATCACAAATATATGAAAGAGTTAAATATTACATTGTTCCAAACTTTTAAATACTAAACAGATCAATTCCAATCACTAGAATATCGAAGTCCTAAGGCACAAGTATGACTTTCATGCTTTGCCCTTTCAAGAAGCTTCGTGAGTGGATCCGCAATGTTTTGATCGGTGTGAACTTTACGAATACATATCTTTCCCTTTTCAACTTCATCCCTTATGTAGTTGAATCTCCGCTCAATGTGTCTAGTCTTTTGATGTGCACGGGGTTCCTTGATTTGTGCAATCGCACCCTCGTTATCACAAAAGAGTTCTAGGGGGTCTTGAATGGTAGAGACCACCCCTAGATCGTGATAAATTTCTTTATCCATGCAGCTTCCTGAGCTGCTAATGAGGCGGCTATGTATTTAAATTCTGTAGTGGACAATGCTACCACGTCTTGTTTTGAACTCTTCTAGGACACTGCTCCTCCATTCATAATGAAGAAATACCCTGATTGTGATCGAGAATCATCTTGATTAGTTTTGAAACTTGCATCCATGTAACCCTTTACAATGAGTTCCTCTTTATCAGATCCGTATATTATAAACATATCCTTCGTCCTCCTAAGGTATTTCAATATACTTTTAACAGCCATCCAATGGCTATTACCTGGATTCTACTGATATCTACTTGCCATGCTTAACGCACATGACACGTCCAGTCTAGTTCATATAATCACATACATGATGGATCCTATAGCAGACACATATGGGATGTCCTTCATGTGATCTTGCTCATCCTTTGAGCTTGGACATTGAGATGTACTCAATATTGTCCCTCTTTGAATAGGTACCATACCTTTCTTAGAGTTTTCCATCTTGAACCTTTTCAAGACTTTATCAATATATGCACTTTGGTTTAAACCTATCAACCGCCTCGATCTGTCCCTATAGATCTTTATTCCCAAAATATAGGTGGCTTCACCGAGATCTTTTATGGAAAAACAACTTCCAAGCCATGTTTTAACACCTTCCATGGTTGGAATATCATTTCCAAAAAATAGCATCTTATCAACATACAATACTAAGAATGTAATTATCCTCCCACTAGCCTTCTTATATACACAAGCCTCGTCAGCGCTCTTGATGAAACCAAATTTCTTGATCTCTTCATCAAAACATTGATTCCAACTTCTCGATGCTTGTTTCAATCCATAGATCGATCTTTTTAACTTGTATACTTTATTAGGATGTTGTGGATCAAAAAAACCATCCGGCTGAGCCATATGGACAGTCTCTTCGAGATGTCCATTAAGAAAAGCGGTTTTGACATCCATTTGCCAAATCTCATAGTCATAATATGCAGCTATGGAAAATAATGTCCTAATTGATTTTAGCATTACCACAGGCGAGAAGGTTTCATCATAATCAACCCTTTGAGTTTGAGTGAAACCTTTTGGTACAAGTCTTGCTTTATAAGTATCCAAGTTTTCATGCATATCCGTTGTCTTCTTGAAAACCCACTTGCATCCAACCAATTTGGAGTTAAATGGAGGGTCAACCAATTCCCAAACGTGGTTGTCATACATGGATTGCATCTCTACGTTCATGGCTTCCGGCCATTTGTCAAAATCCGAATTGGACATTGTATCATGGTATGTAGTTGGCTCATCGGAGTCAACCACATAGCATCCATTCATGAAAAATCCATGTCTTTCTGGTGGAATGCTAACTCTACCAGATCTACGAACGTTTTGTGTCTATTGATCAACCTCTTGATCATCATCAACAACCTCCTATTGATTGCTAGTGTCAATTAAACATGTATAGGCTTGTGGATCTTGATCCTCATCAAATTCCACTATTCTATACGTTATTCCTTCCATAAGGAACTTAGCTTCCAAGAACTCTGTCTTTCGAGCAATAAATACCTTTTGCTCTGTTGGATCAAAGAAGTAGTATCCTATACAGTCTTTGGGATATCCAACAAATATACACTTAATAGATTGACTTTCCAACTTGTTTTGGGTGTTTATCTTGACATAAACTTCACAACCCCATACTTTTAAATATGATTGCGATGGAACTCTTCCATGCCATTTTTCAAAAGGTGTTGAATTCACTTTCTTGGTCGGGGCCATATTCAAAATACAAGTCACGGAGAGGAATGCGAAACCCCAAAATGATAGAGGTGGTGACCTTATAGCCATCATAGATCGAACCATATCCAATAGGGTTCAGTTTCTCCTTTCAGACACACCATTATGTTGTGGTGTTTCGGGTGGAATAAGTTGTGAGACGATCCCACCACTTCTTAGATGGTCCTGAAAGGCCTCACTGAGGTATTCACCTCCTCTATCTTGAATGAAGAACTTTGATAGTTTTATTGAGTTGATTTTCTACTTCATTATTGAAGATTTTGAACATTTCAAAAGCTTCATGTTTATGTGTCATCAAGTACACATAACCATAGCGACTGTAATCGTCGGTAAAGGTAATGAAGTATCTTTCACCATTTCTTGTCATTGTCTTAAAAGGACCACATACATCCGAATGTATGATTCCTAATAAGTCTTTTGCCCTTTCGTTAGTACCACTAAAGGGCGACTTGGTCATCTTACCTTGTAAACAATATTCACACTTATCAAATGAACCATTTTCATTTGTTTCCAAAAGACCATTCTTTTGAAATGTTTGAATCCAATTCTTGTTTATGTGACCAAGATGACAATGCTAAAGATATGAATCACTTAAACCCATTTTAAGTTTCTTGGTGCTTGTTTGGTATAATGAGTTATCAAAGGATGAATTATCATGAACCAATTCATAGATACCATTAAAAGGCATAGCCTTGAAATAAAATACATCATCCATACAAACATAAATACCATTGTTAACAAACTTTAATTCATAACCACATTGTTTTAAAAGGGAAACATAAATTATGTTCCTAGTCAAACTAGGGGCATACAAATGTTCTTAAGAACAACTTCCAAACCATTTGAAAGTTTCAAAATATAGTCTCCTTGGGCTTTAACTTCAACTTTTGCTCCGTTGCCCATGTAGAGACTTGTGTCTCCATTCTTGAAGTGCTTATTTCTTTTGAACTCCTGCAACAAATTGCAAATAGGAGTTCCATATCTGTTATCCAATACCCATGTGTTTGAAGAAATAACATTTAAACCAATATGAATCATGAAAGTTGTACCTGAGGTTTGCCCAGCATCCCTCTTGTTTCTCAACTCTTTGATATAGGTTGGACAATTCCTTTTCCAATGTCCTATCTCACCACACTCAAAGCATGGATCGTTCTCCGTTACCTTAGGCTTCTTAAGCTTAGGCTTTGGAGGTTCCCCTTTAGCCTTTCCCTTCCCTTTTCCTTTGATGTACCCCTTTCCTTTAGAAACATTTGCTTTGGGATCGGGGTATGGCCTTTTCTTGTTGCCTCCTTCATTGATCGAGAGAACATGTAGAACCTTTCTACCTTTCTACCTATCCCTACCTTGGCTGTTTTGAGCATTGCGTGAAACTCACCAATGCTCTTGTCCCACCCGTTCATATTGTAATTCATTATGAACGTCTCAAGTTAGGCCATTAACGATCAAATCTGTGGCCAGCTCCTTTGAGACAGGGCAATTAAGCCTCTCGAGGCGATCAACGTGGCTTTTCATCTTAAGAACATAAGATGATACCGATTGGGTTTCTTCCATGCGACACGCATGAAGAGCTCGAACCGTTTCAAAACGCTCTACCCTAGCTTGTCGAAGGAACATTTCCTTTAATTGGGTAATCTTGTCATATACCCCATGATGCTCCAAGTCCTCTTGGAGTTCGGGAATCATAGTTCCCAACATGAGGCAGGAAACCTGCATAGAATCCTTAGTGTACTGAAGCCAATCGTTATAGGCCTCAACATCTTCGGGGTCGGGTTGGTCAGGAATGGGATCATCAAGGACATAGGCCTTTTTCTCTTGTTTGAGAAAAATTCTCAAGTTTTGAAACCAGTCCATAAAGTTATTATGGTTAAGACGATCCCTCTCTAAGATGGTTCTCAACGATAGGGGATGGACGGTCGGGGAAATAGCATTATTGTTTGCGGCCATTTCTACAAAATTTACAAAGTTCATATTAGTATTTCTGACAATTAATAATTAAAACCTAGAATCCAACGTTATATTTAAATGATGGTTAGGTGACCTTTATCCTATTATTTAAACTAACAAGGTAGTCAACATTTGACTATTACAACCTATTGCAACTTCTAGCCTTATGGGATTGGTTAAACATCTTATGTTTAGTTGGCATGTAATATCCCATGAACACCATTGTATGCCATGCTTCGGTGACCCTATGCACATGGTTTCTAATTCAAGTCGTCCTACTTACACACACGTGTGAGTTTACACATACAAGTGGTTAGGTGACCTTTATCCCACAAATACGTTAAGCCCACCTCAAACACACAAGTTCCCTAAAAGTGGTTTGGTGATCTTTATCCCACACATAGTTCATAAGTGATTCGAGTGTCATGTAAAAGGATGGTGTTAAACTTGTTTCCAAAGGGATTTAAGTTTTCATTAATTCTAGGTATGAAAACTCTATGTACCTTGTATTTGCACGATTTCAAATACATGGTACCCCATGGTTCTTTTTAGTAAAACCCCTTTTATTAGAATCATTAATCCTTTTAATAACCTTTTATTAGTCACTTAATGATTAGGAACCATAAATTTTCAGCTTGTTTTGTTTGTTATCAAGTTTGTTATGCAATCCAAAATCAAACACCCATTATATAACAAACAACCAAACAATCACAAATGCATAACCATAGCCACTAAGTTGACCACACTTGTTTGCCATCACAAGTGTTGTCATTTGGTCATTCCTAAGGGTTAATCACAACACACAAGATAAGATCTCCAAAGACCCCCACTTGAAGTTGCATCTAAATGCTTCAAGTCCTTCTCTTTGTGTCTTTCCTTTGTGCTTCCAACTTGTGCATCTTCTTTTACAAAATTTATATCTTAATATGAATTTTATAATAAAAGAAAATACACCTAATCTATCTATTAAATCTGTTGGACCAAAAGAACCAATGAGCCTGATCAGAAAAACCTCTAAGTCCCACAGACATCACAACAACTGTTGAAGACTTGATCAGCTGTTTGACAAAGTCTGAAGAGCAACAACTGAAGACTAAAGTACTGAAGACTTCAACAGCTAAAGACCAAAGTCTGAAGATCAACAGCTGAAGACTAAAGTACTGAAGATCAACAGCTGAAGTACAAAGACTGAAGACAACAGCTGAAGACATCAGTTGATGACAACAGCTGAAGTTCAAGTACAAGTACTGATGCCTTCAGAGTTTTTTACAACAACTGAAGAAGTATTATTCAGTTGTTGTGATGGTTTCCTTTCAGTAGTTTTCTTTTCTATTTCAGTACTTGTAAAACGATTGAAGAGCATGTTTTTCAGTCGTTGTAATTTCAGTAGTTTCTTTTAGTAGTTGTAGTGATAGTTAACACTTAGTATTTTTAGAAGATGTCAGTTGTTTGACATCTTCAGTAGTTGTGTTAACTATTAGTAGTTTGAATAATTCTGTTAGATGTCACTATCAAGTGACATCAGCAGACGTCACATCTCCTATATAAGAGATGTTGACCTAATTGTACGTGTGACATTCTGTTACCACGAAAGCGCATATTGAATGAAATATCTTTCGCAGAATTCTCTCTCTCTATAACCGTTTACTTTTATATTGAATATCAATTGTGTTCTTGTGAATTGTCTAATTCATTGTTTGATTTCCGCTGCAAAACTCTCTAATCAATCAAACGTAGATCACTCATCCTAACAAATGGTATCAGAGCAGGTTAATCATTGATCGATCTAACAATTGATCATTGAAACTGCTATTCGATATCTATGTTTGATTGAATTAGCATATTTGCAAGAATTGGTTATAGATTAGTGAATTTCTGCTGCTTTCATTTATTCACTTTGAGCTCTCTCTTGGTTCAATTTGGTTTGTTGTGTTTTGTTCTAAATCTGCTAAAGCTTAATTGAATTTGGTTGAATCTGAGAATGACTACTCCTTCTAATGACCCTCACAATACCGGTTCCTCAACCAAACCTCCGATGCTGGTTAGGACTAAGTATAACATATGGCAACGAAGGATGCTTCATCACTTGTCTGTTAAAAGTTCAGGTTGTTGGACATCTGTGGTACATGGTCCACACAAGCCTATGGTGAACAATCCGGAAACCAACCAAATGGTTCCGAAGAAGAAGGAACAATACTCAGATGAGGATCGGAAACTGTTTGAGATTGATGCTAAAGTGCATGGTATTCTGGCCATGGCCTTGCCTAATGAAATCTATTCAGGGCTTATGCATCATGAAACTGCTCATGACCTCTGGAATGCACTGAAGGAACAATTCGGTGGAACAGATGAGGTTTTAGCAAACAACAGAGAAATCCTTGCCCAACAATATGAGACATTCTCTCATAGAAAGGGTGAGACACTGACTCAACAGTTTGAGTGTTTTTCTTGTTTGATCTTTGAGCTGAAAATGGTCACAGGAATACACCAATAGCCAGATGAATAACAGATTCCTCAGATCATTGCCTGAGAGATGGGACACATACACTATTGTCCTACGCTCCAGTGCAAATCTGGATAGCCTATCTCTCGCCCAACTTCATGGGAAACTGGTTACATTCAAGAGAGAGATAGAGCAGAAAAGGAAACTGGCATCATCAGGAAAGCTCACTGATGACTTTGTACCAGGGAACACTGCCTTGGTTAGTCATGAGTCAGAATATGCTGCATCTGAAAGCAATTATGATGAGCATATAGATTTCTCTTCAAACAGTTCTGATCATGCATTTGTTGGTGTTGATAGTCAATCAAGCTGTAATAGTGACAATTTATGCTTCATCATGGATGATATGAAGGGTATTGCTGATGATGATTTAGAAGAGATGGATATTCTAAGCCAAATGGCCTTAGTTAATATCATGTTGGACCAAAAGAACCAATGAGCCAAGATCAAAAAACCTCTAAGTCCCACATGATATCACAACAACTGCTGAAGGCTTCATCAGCAGTTCGACAAGTGCTGAAAACTCCAACCGCTGAAGATCAAGTGCTGAAGACTTCAACAGCTGAAGACTAAAGTGCTGAAGTTCAACAGCTGAAGAACACAAGTGCTGAAGCTGAACAGCTGAAGAACACAAGTGCTGAAGCTGAAGACCAAGTACTGAAGTACAACAGCTGAAGAGTCTACAAGTGCTGAAGATCAACAATTGGTGTACAAGTCTGAAGACAAAGACTGAAGACATCAGCTGATGATATCTACTGAAGTCATCAGCTGATGAAACATCTGAAGTTCAAGTCTGAAGACCAAGTACTGAAGTTTCAGTAGTTTGTCACAACAGCTGAAGAGTACTTCTTCAGTAGTTGTGATATCAGTAGTTTTATGTTTTTACTTTCAGTAGTTTTGTAAAACGACTGAAGAGCTTGTTCTTCAGTCGTTGTAGTTTCAGTAGTTTTATGTTTTTCAGTAGTTATAGTAACTGATAACACTTAGTATTTTTGTAAGAAGATGTCAGCTGTTTTGACATCTTCGGTAGTTGTGTTTCAGTTGGAATAATTCTGTTAGATGTCACTATCAAGTGACATCAGCAGATGTCACATCTCTTATATAAGAGGTGTCGACCTAATTGTAATTGTGACATTCCGTTACCACGAAAGCGAATATTGAATGAAATATATTTGCAGAATTCTCTCTTTCTATAACCGTCTTTGTTCTTCATTGAATATCGTTTCGTTCTTGTGAATTGGCTAATTCATTGTTAGAATTCTGCTGCTATACTCTCTAATCAATCAAACGTAGATCATTGATCCTAACATATCAGATCTCAAAAGTTCTACAAGATAACTGGCAGGAAATTTCTTGGACTCTCTGGCAAAACCAAAGTTGGTTTTGACAAGAGTAAGTTGAGGTGTCACAAATGCCAAAGGCTTGGACACTTTGCAAGAGAGTGTAGATCAACTGGATCTAACTCCTCTGCACCCTTGTGACTTTTCCAAGCACTAGTCCCCACAACAGAGGGCAACATCCTGCAAGTTCTTGTCATCATTCACACCCTATATCTCCTGAATACTTTGTCCCTCAGGGTCCAATGTCATATCCATATCCCTGCTATTACATGCCTCAGCCAAATCCGGTTCAAGCTCCTACTGCACAACAACCACAAGCATTACCTGAACCTCAACCTTCCCAATCTCATCAACAATCTCATCCTCAACAACACAGCTTTTTCACCCCAGGAGTTGTTGACCGGAGCAGTTTACCAGATGATATGTCTGGTCATGAACAACTGTTCTCTGGTGCTGGTCAACATAGTGGTGACAGTCCTTTTGGAAACCTTGCTCTTATGGCTCTGGAGTCTGCTGATACCTCATCCTCTAATGCCTCCACACCATAGGTATCACAGGTATCCTCTGAGGCCAAAGCCAAGCTATGTTCTGAAACATGCATAGCTGTATTTGCATCTATTAGAGAAGCAAATGTAGCTTTAATTAACAAGAACATTGAGCTAGAACAAATAATTTCCAAAAGAAAAGCTGAATTTGAGTCTGTGCTTAATGATAAGAATGATGAGATTTACAAACTTAAATGCCAAATCACTGATGATAGGCTAGGGAAGAGGTACTTCTAGAGAAGTACAGAGACCTCAAAGAAACACTTGCAACTACCCAGGTAGAGTGTGATCAATGGGTACATTCTTGCAAGGGTTTTGAAATGCTTCTAAGTAAGCAGTCTGCTTCCAATGTGAAGTTTGGCATTGGTTATAATCACACTACTCCTCATACAGATTTTACTCCTAGAGCAGAGGTAAAATCTGATGGAGAAAGCAATAACCAATCCTTTTCATCATGTGATCTACTATCTGATACAGCACCATCAGAGGTTGAAGTCAGCATTTATTCCTCTCAGAACCTATCAGCTGATGCTGATGGTTCAAATGCTGACACTCACATGATCAAAAAGTGATCACTCCAGGTGGTATTTCACAAAGTACTGAAAGTACTAAAGAGCATGTCATAACACCTGGAGAACAAACCCAAACTACTGCATGTACTAAAGGGAAGAAAACTGCAAGTAGAAAGGGTGGGAAAACTACTGAAGAAGATATCAAGAAAGCATGTACTAAAGGGAAGAAAACTGCTAGTACTGATAGCAAACTGCTGAAGAATAAGTCTTAAGTAGTTTTATCTTCTTCAGCAGATGATCAACTTAAGATGAAGAAAAAGCCATGTGAAATATGTGGCTTATTCAATCATCTTACTGATGATTGCTAGTATAAAAAGGGCTCCAAACTCAAACATAATGAGAACATTAAAAAGCAAATGGATAAAATGAAAACTGAGTTTGAAACCAAATTTGTACCAGCAACATCAAAACCTATGACCCCAAAATCCAAAAAGAAATCTAAAAATCAAGGGTTAATTAGGCAACAGCTAAGGTTGCTTAAAGGGAGATGGTACAACACAGGAATCCATCGATCTCAAGCACTAATGTGTCTGATGAGCTGAAGGCTTTATCACAGAATCAAACACAACTTGTTATGATGGTTCAATATCTATTGGGGAGAGTCAACAATTAGATGCTCCTGTGCTGAAACCACAGAGAAGAAAATCCATGCTAAAGGATTCTTCTTCTTCACCATCTCCATCCCCTCAAGTTGTTATTCATAGCAAATCTGTTAGTTTACCATCTGTTGATGTGAATAGACCCAAAACCAAAAAGGTTTGGGTCTCAAAAATTAACTAATTGTTTATGATTGCAGGGTTCTTCAGCATGCCAAAGTAGCATCTGGTATGTAGACAGTGGAGGATTTATGCATATGACAGGGAACAGCTCTCTTCTTCATGACTACTCTCAAGGAAACAAGGGGTTTGTTTCTTTTGGCAATGATGCTAAGGGTTAAATCATTGGTAAAGGCTTTTTCTCCAATGGGGAAATAAAGTTTGATGATGTTAATCATGTGGAAAATCTCAAATACAATCTCTTGAGTGTCAGTCAAATGTGTGATAAAGGCCATGTTGCTCTTTTCACCAGTCAAAACTGTATGATTCTGTCATACAAAGTTCTGAATTTGATTGATAGGTGTTGGATGATCACACTCTCCTGAGGGCCAACATGACAGGAAGAGTGTATGCCTTAGATCTTTCCAAGAAAATAGCTCTCAAAGGCCATCCTTGCCTATTTTCCAAAGCCTCTCCTCAGGAATCTAAACTCTGGCACAGAAGGCTGGGTCATGTTAATATCAAAAACATGAATCAGCTCATCCACAATAGTTTAGTGAGAGGTTTACCAATAAAGGAGTTCCACTATGATGAAACCTGCTGTTAGGATCAGTGATCTATGTTTGATTGATTAGAGAGTAATGCAACGGAAATCAAACAATGAATTAGACAATTCACAAGAATACAATTGATATTCAAAGTAAGAGTCAAACGATTATAGAAAGAATTCTACAAATCAAATATTTCATTCAATACGCGCTTTCGTGGTGGCAAAATGTCACACATACAATCAGGTCAATCATCCCTTATATAAGATATGTCGTGGTGGAACATTCCTTATATAGAAGATGTGACGTGTGCTGATGTCATTTGATAGTGACATCTAACAAAATTATTCAGACTACTGAAAGTTAACACAACTACTGAAGATGTCAAAACAGCTGACATCTTCTTACAAAAAAATACTAAGTGTTAACTATCACTACAACTACTGAAAAGAAACTACTGAAACTACAACGACTGAAGAACATGCTCTTCAGTCGTTTTAAAAATACTGAAACATAAAAGAAAACTACTGAAAGGAAACCATCACAACAACTGAAGAATGCTTCTTCAGCTATAGGAACAAACTCTGAAGGCTTCAGTACTTGTACTTGAACTTCAGCTGTTGTCATCAGCTGATGTCTTTAGTCTTTGTATTTCAGCTGTTGATCTTCAGTACTTTAGTCTTCAGCTGTTGATCTTCAGTAATTTAGTCTTCAGCTGTTGATCTTCAGTGCTTTAGTCTTCAGCTGTTGATCTTCAGTACTTTAGTCTTTAGCTGTTGATCTTCAGTGCTTAGTCTTCAGCTGTTGAAGTCTTCAGTACTTTAGTCTTCAGCTGTTGAAGTCTTCAGACTTTGTCAGACAGCTGATCAAGTCTTTAGCAGTTGTTGTGATGTCTGTGGGACTTAGAGGTTTTTCTGATCAGGCTCATTGGTTCTTTTGGTCTAACAAACTCCCCCTGAACCAATGCAGCCAAAACCTCTAAACTTATTGAAGGTGTCCCACTTATTATGGCAGAAAGATTTGGTCTTTTTGTCTTCTAGATCAGCTCAAAAGTGACCCATGTAGGCACAGGCCTGGGAAGAAGTCTCAATGATCTCTTTGGCAAAGGATGAATGGGAACTCTGTCTTGGGGAACTGGACACAGAGCTGTTACCCCATCCATGAGATCTACTTCCTAACAATGAGTCTGTATGACTCCCTAGTATAGGCCTCAAGGAAGGTTATCTGTTCCTCCATGGTAAGCTTTTCAGCTCCTCCTTCAAAAAGTGATTCTGGCCCATAATATTCAAATAGGTATTTGACCTATTTCCCATTTTTGGGTTCCACAGTTGTTATTAGTCTATAAGCAAATTCATCTGGGTGATTACCCTCTAAGAACAACTGGAGCTCATTCTTTCTAACTTCCTCAAGCCTCTTATATACTAACCCCTTTTTGACCATTTTATTCTCCAGCATCTTTTGTGGGGTCAGGTTAAGACAATATATGCTCCTAGTTTGACTAGGAACATAATTTCTGTTTCCCGTTTAAGACAATATGATTATGATTTCAAGTTTGTTGACAATGATATTCATGTTTCTTTAAATCATATGTTCTATTTTAAGGCCATACCTTGTAATGGTATTTATGAATTGGTTCATGAGAACACAACATATGATAGCTCAATATACCAAGCAAGCACCAAAAGACTCAAATTAGATTTGAATGATACCTACCTTTGGCATTGCCGTCTTGGTCATATAAACAAGAAACGTATACAAACACTTCAAAAGAACGGTCTTTTAAAAACAAATGATATGATTCATTGATGTATGTGAATCTTGTTTACAAGGAAAAATGACTAAGGCACCCTTTAGTGGAACTAACGAAAGGGCAAAAGATTTATTAGGTATCATACATTCGGATGTATGTGGTCCTTTTAAGCCAATGACTAGGAATGGTGAAAGATACTTCATTACCTTTATCGACGATTATAGTCGCTATGGGTATGTGTACTTATTAAGGCACAAAGATGAAGCTTTTGAAATGTTCAAAATCTTCAAGAATGAAGTAGAAAATCAACTCAACAGGTCAATTAAAATTCTCCGCACCGATAGAGGTGGCGAATACCTAAGTGATGTTTTTCAAGATCAACTTAGGAGTTGTGGGATTGTCTCACAACTCACTCCACCTGGAACACCTAATGGTGTGTCTGAGAGGAGGAATCGAACCTTATTGGATATGGTTCGATCTATGATGGCTAGAAGCACATTACCTCTATCATTTTGGGGTTTCGCTTTGCTCTCCGCAGCCCGTATTCTGAATATGGCCCCAACCAAAAAGGTGGAAAAAACACCTTTTGAGATATGGCATGGAAGAGTTCCATCCCTATCGTACTTAAGGGTCTGGGGTTGTGAGGTTTATGTTAAGACTCCCACCCCAAACAAATTAGATGTCCGATCCACCAAGTGTATCTTTGTTGGATATCCTAGAGATTCTATGGGATATTATTTCTATGATCCACTAGAACAAAAAGTGTTTGTTGCCAGAAAGGGTGAGTTCTTAGAAACTAAGTTCCTTATGGAAGGAACTAGCAGTAGAACAGTGGATCTTGAGGAGGATCAAGAAACACAGCCCGATGCACGTTTGGTTGAAACTAGCACTCAACGAGAGGATGTTGAGGATGATCAAGCGGTTGATCAATACACACAAAACGTTCGCAGAAGTGGTAGAACTAGTAATCCACCTGAAAGATACGGATATTTCATGGATGGATGCTATGTGGTGGATTCAGATGAACCAGCCACATATCATGATGCAGTGTCCAATTTAGATTGTGACAAATGGCTTGAGGCCATGAACGTTGAGATGCAATCCATGTATGACAATCAAGTTTGGGAACTTGTTGAGCCACCTCATAATTCCAAAGTAGTTGGAAGTAAGTGGGTTTTCAAGAAGAAAACCGATATGCATGGAAACTTGGATACTTACAAAGCTAGACTTTTAGCAAAGGGTTTCACTCAAACTCAAGGGGTTGATTATGATGAGATCTTTTCACCTGTTGCAATGCTTAAGTCTATAAGGATATTGTTTGCCATAGCAGCTCATTATGATTATGAGATTTGGCAAATGGATGTCAAAACCGCTTTCCTAAATGGATATCTTGAGGACGATGTCTATATGGTTCAGCCTGAAGGTTTTGTCGATCCAAAATATCCTAATAAAGTATGCAAGTTAATGAAATCAATCTATGGATTGAAACAAGCATCAAGAAGTTGGAATCACCGTTTTGATGATGAAGTAAACAAATTTGGCTTATCAAAAACGCTGATGACGCTTGCGTGTATAAGAAGGCTAGTGGGAGCATAATAACCTTCCTAGTATTATATGTTGATGACATACTACTGTTTGGAAACGACATTCCAACCATGGAAGGTGTAAAAACCTGGCTTGGAAGTTGTTTTTCCATCAAGGATCTTGGTGAAGCCGCCTATATTCTGGGAATAAAGATCTATAGGGATAGATCAAGACAACTAATTGGTTTGAATCAAAGTGCATACATTGACAAAATCTTGAAAAGATTCAAGATGGAAAACTCTAAGAAAGGTACTGTACCTATTCAGAGAGGGACAATATTGAGTACGACTCAATGTCCAAGCTCAAAGGAAGAGCAAAATAGAATGAAGGCAATCCCATATGCATCTGCTATAGGATCCATCATGTATGCAATGATATGCACTAGACCAGACGTGTCATGCGCTTTAAGCATGACAAGTAGATACCAGCAAAATCCTGGTGATAGTCATTGGATGGCTGTCAAGAACATTCTGAAGTACCTAAGGAGGACTAAGGACATGTTCTTGATCTACGGGTCTAGTGAAGAGGAACTCGTTGTAAAAGGTTACACGGATGCGAGTTTCCAAACCGATCGAGATGATTCACGATCTCAATCGGGGTACATCTTTATTCTGAATGGGGGAGCTATTTCATGGAAGAGCTCAAAGCAAGAAGTCGTAGCGTTGTCCACTACAGAGTCAGAATACGTCGCCGCTTCAATGGCAGCACAGGAAGCGGCATGGCTGAAGAAATTCATAGCCGATCTAGGGGTAGTCCCTTCCATTCAGGATCCCCTAGAGATCTTTTGTGACAACGAGGGTGCGATTGCTCAAATCAAGGAACCTCGTGCTCATCAAAAGACTTGGCACATTGAACGGAGATTCAACTACATAAGGGATGAAGTTGAAAAAGGAAAGATATGTATTCGCAAAGTCCACACTGATAAAAACGTTGCGGATCCACTCACAAAGCTCCTTGAAAGGGCAAAGCATGAAGGTCATGTTTGTGCCATGGGACTTAGATATTCTAGTGACTGGGTTTGATGTTGTATTTGGATATTGGAACTAATGTTATTTAACTTAATTGTATGGTTATAATTCATTTGTTCTTCTATTTTAGCATGTTTAAATCCGTGAATAAATGAATTATTCTCAACGTCCATAGTCGATCATACTTATGGGAACAACCATGATTGTAAGACTATAATAAACTTGGATTGGTTGATATTCATAAGGTATGAATATAGAGCAAGAGGTTGCTACCCAAGGTTCATTGATGTCTATGGGATATAGATATGGACTGACTCGCTCTCAATTATTTCTGCATGGAATCTTTCTGATTAGTCATAAGAGATTTTGAGTAAAGGCGAATATCATTGAATCCTCAGACCTGAGATACATATTGGTCTTGATATTCACCAAGTGTTGTACTTTGACTTAGTTCTTTGCTGTCATGAAAATTGGTAGTACATAAGGCTGAGTTCATGTATGATATGAGGTGATTGTGAGAGACGTATGTAGTCAAGATGGAATTTGCTCCTCTTATTCGTTGAGAGTTAGATGTCTAAGGCCTGTTAAAATTAATCATCAGAGAATGACAATTCTGTGTCTCTTGGATTTAATATGACATCTGTAACAAAAGGATAGATGATTGATTCACCTAAAACATTTTCAAGTAAGGTACTTGAAAGGGATAATGTTATTGAATGGCACTTAGTCATATACATTAGGGGTAGCAAACCGTTGCTAGGCGTCATTTGCTGCTTGCATCAATGTTCTATGAATCTTGTGCAAGTGGGAGATTGTTGAATTCGATCTGCCCAAGATACATATTAAATTGATGTGGCTAGTGTGATATGATCCAAGTCGGGTCATACCCAATAACAGGCTAGACAAACACCTGCAATATTTATTTATTGATTTGATCAGTTAAATAAATATCAACACCAAAGGGTTTAGAAAATTGTTTTCTAAAATAGATGCACTTAAGAAATTAATAAATAAGATTGGTTTATTTATTAATTATGAGAGATTACTTTATAATTGTTACTTAATGGTTAATTAACATTTATAAAATGAAACCATATAATTGCATATAAGATGTTACAAATTAATTAACTTAAGTTTTAATTGATCATATGATAATGCTAGTTGGGTGTACAAAATAATATGTAAATGTTACATATTATATTTTGTAATTCTTATAAAAACAAATTGCTTAATAAAACAAAAGGGATGCCACCCATTGGTGGCAGCAAATGCTCGGCCCAAGGGCTGCCTTAGAGGCCAGCCATCTTGCTTTATCTAATGAATTTGACACCCACAAGCAACATACATGCAATCCTTTCATTTCTCTCAAGGGTGTGCAAAAGAAATCCTTCTTTTCCTCTTTCTTGTTCACGAGATTTTCAAGTGGTACTAGGCTGGATTTTCTTTCAGCTTTAAAAAGGTTTTAAGCTGAAAGTTGGTGTTGCAAGATCCTAGCATCAAAGGTTAGTCGTTTGTGGCTTGGGGTACAACCTTCTTGAGGTCTTCTAGTTTGAAGATTCAGCCACAAGTTCATCTTTTTCTGAACCACTTCGATTTCCAGCAGCTCCTAAGGTTGTAATTTCACCGTCTTATGTTCTTTTATTGTATGCACTTTCGTATAATTGATCCATGGTTTGGGGGTTGCTTCTTAAATAGGCTTAATAACCATCTTATTAACATGTTTTAAAACCTTAATTCCGCTGCGTTTCTCATATATAATGTTTTATGAGCTTTGATAAACTTGTTAAAACCCCACAGAACTGTGATTGTGTAGATAAAAATCCAGATTGTGGATAAAATACCATGACTTAACCTGTTTGTTCCCCCTCAAATTTGAATTAGGAACAATCTCTATCAATAAACAGATTACTAACAGTCCTCCTGAATTGTTCCTGCACTCATTAACAAGTTAGTTAGAAAGGGGAACCCATGCCATCGTAGTCCTGGAAGTTCCATTTTCATCGATATAAGAAACCTGCTTCTGCACACAACCGTTTAAACAGTCGGGGATATTTGTATCATTCTTTTTAATTTGCCAAATTTGTTTCATTTTAGTTATTTTGAATTTGAATGAATCAAATTTGGAAATCATTTTTTGTTGAAGACCAAAAGGAAAAGAATTTGGTTTTGAACCTTTGGTCATTTTCATCTTTGTATCATGTGAAACCGGCTTCACATGAACAGGTTTGGATGGAGGGTTTTTCATCCAACCGTTCAAAGATGTGTGCATTTTACCTCTTCATCCAGAGAAGCTACCCGTGTTGCCTTTTTCGTCTGGAATATTATTTGTAGACTTACATTCGGAGAAGCAATTCGTTTTACCTTTACCATTCGAAGCAAGTCTTTGAGGTCACTTCTTTACCACATGATCTTCTTTTCCATACTCAAAACTAGCCTTGAATGGCTTTTGATCCTTTGTAGTCCCGTGTTGTGCAGGTGCTAAGAAGGTTAGCTTTGAGCTTGTTGTAGATTCTTGCTTGTTTTGAAGTTTCCCGTGCTGAGCAGTGAATGAGATCTTTACTAATTAACTAAATTGTTTTGCAGTTGGAGATGAGATTCATATTGGTCTTGATTCAGATTCTAGAAGCTTTTGATACTTGACAATGTCAGCAGATATCTCGCTTTGTGAGGAACCAACACGTTCCTTTATGTTTGATTCATCATCTAAGCTTATCCAGTCTCGTATGCACAGATCTTTCTCCAACAGATCTTGATTGACATCTCCTATTGTGTCAGCTTCGCTTATAAGATTCTCATTGCCTGATGATTCGATAATTGTTCCTTCTTTAACAAACCTGACAGGAACAAACGAAGGAATATTACCTGTTTTGAATTTGTTGAAGAAGGTTGGAGAAGCAACTGATATTGGTGTTGGAGCATCAGAAGTGGAATCATCATTAATCTTGTTATCAGGCTCCTGCCTGAGGAATCCCAAACCTACAGGAGAATCCTGCACATCTTTAACCTCTTTAAGATTAACGTTACTTAAACCTGCATTTAAACAATTAGTTTCAACAGCTTCACTCAAATCATTAGATGGATGAGGTTGAGGCATAGGAGAGTAATAATGGGTGCTAGGAGGAGGATAGATGTATGGATTTTCACCACAACCCACTCCGTTTTAATCCTAGCTCCCCTTTGTTTATATAGTAGCTCTTCCTGTTTCATTCTGGATATGGTCCATCTACCAAGCTTTGTTTTAAGCTTGCTTGTTTGAAATTTAGCCAAGGTGACTCTTTCGTTTAAAAGATTAATTTCAGTATTCCGTTCAAGAAGAGTTCGTTTTAAATGATCATTTTGTTTTAAAGTTTCATTTAATTTTATAAAATACTTGGATTCGTTCTTTTTAAGTTCTACGTTTATGGTGGTTAATTCGTTTTGTTTATCTTAAAGTAACCTATTAGCTTTATACACACCAAATAAATGAATTTTTCAAGCAGAAGAACACATATCCTGAACTGTCTCGTATGGAAGATCCAGGATGACTCTATTAGTGGTAAGAGCCTTCTCGTAGTTGAAATCTCTAGTATTTTGCTTCCATTCCTCTTCCTTATCAGCATTACAAACAACATCATTCAACTTAGCTCCAACTTTACATATTGATGTCTGCTTACGCTCCTCTTGTACCTCTTCAGTTCCAGGTTTCGGTAAACCATCGGAATTGGTGCTAGAATTTGATCTCTCTTCTAGTTTATCTATGGAGTTTGAAGTGATCTTTGTAGTTTGATATGTCGTTTTATAGTACTCATGACATTTGATATCCAACTCAATATCTTTCAGTTTGTTGATCACCTCCATCAGTTTTGTAACACCGGTAATTTATTATTTTGAAGCCGATGAAGGAAGAAAAAGAAATAAAGACCAAAGTCGAGGGACCAAACTCACCAACGAGAGAAAGTTGGGCAAATGGGAGTATTTAAGGCAGACGGCAGCCCTTACCATCTCCCCACACCCATCAAAAATCAGCCAAGAAGAGAGAAGAGAGAAAAGGGAGAAAAGTTGGTTCGATTGGTTCAAGTGAGCAAAATTATTGAGAAGCGGGTCAAATCGAAGCTCTTCTCGTTGGGTGATTTGTGTGAGTTCTAGGACCCCTCTTTTACATGTTTTTGAATGATTTTGGTGCTGGAACACATCTGAAATTGGGTTTTTAAGTGTGTGTAAGTTCGACCCGTTTGTCTTTCTATATGTGTATGTATGATCCGTTTGGGTCTTGCTTTTGAGCTTGTGTATGCTTGAATGGTGTTGTGGTATGCATTCCTAAGGTTTAGGATGGTTGATTTGGGCTTAGAATGGGTTTAGATGAGCTTGGAGGTCGAAAATGGCAGATAGGTTCGGGATGAACTGCATTCTGCACCAGCTAGGCCTAGGCGACTGAATGGAGGCCATATGGCCGATTGGGGTGCGATTGAGATTCATTCGCATGATTGGGGTTCATTCGCACGAATGAGGATTCATTCGCATGAATGAGGATTCATTCATGCGATTGAGGGCCAGCCGTATGGGGAATCATGCATATGTTATGTTCCTTGTTATGATGTATGTTTATCTTTCCTGTGGCTTTACGTGTTATGATAATGAATGAAATGAAAGTATTACGTAATGTAAAGTGGAAGATAATGAAAAGTGGAACATGATGAATGCGTGCATTAATGAATGATGAAAGTAATGAAAGTCTTGCAAGCACTAGATATCAGGACACGCCAGTTATAAGGTGTTAGCCCAACGGTGTGCGGGTTTGCTACCCCGGGAGGATGCACATTGGGCTCTTTCTTTGTGATCGACCATATTCATAGAACCTCTACCGCTTACCCCTGGTACTGCGGCACCATGTTTAGCTGTCTGTTGATAGACTTCGGCCAAGTACCCATATAGTTTGGGGTGTAGCACACGATATTGGTACGGAAGATATCAAATGTGTGTGAAAAGATGTAAAGATGAATGAATGAATGAAGAAGATAATAACTATTATCTATGTGTACGTACAATGCATGATCGCATGAAAGAAATTAACGGTTTTAATGAAAGAAAAGTATGTTTTATTCTAAAACTAGAACTCACTTAGCAACACTGACTTTTTGTGTGTTTCTAGTTGGCAGGTAATGTTGCTAAGGATGGCACTGCGAGGCTACTCAGCTCTTTTGGATGGCATCCATTTATATAGGGCTTTTGTGATGTAATGCAACAATGTATTTTGTAACTGATTAACGAATGAGATGTCATTTTTAATTGTTTCCGCTGCGATGCTTTATGAAATACAAATGTAATTATATGTTTTATGTGCAATGATTTACCAGCTGTAAGCGTCCCGGGAACAGGGCCTTACAAGTTGGTATCATAGCCAAAGTTTAAGTGAAATGGGTAAATTTTCAAAATAAACCTTAACTTAAACTGAGAATGGGACGAAAAGGGAAGGGATGCCAATATGAGTAGTTGCGTGCCATCAGGCATTTTCGTAAAGTTAACCGGTATTATGTGCGCATGTTATGTGCTATGTGTTGTTTGTAGATTTAAATACTGATGTAGTCAGTATAGGTAATGCTCGGGGTGTGTAGAGTAAAGTAACTGGCTAATCACAACTAGCCACTATAATTAGGGACTTACTATACTTGACATAAACTGAGTTGTTCCCTTGAACGACTGTGTTGGTGTTTGAATCTTTCAGTGCGCGTGAGAATGGCTGGTGGTAGGTCTTCGAAAGCTTCACGGGGTGGAGGTCATGATGCTGAACCGCGACCCAAGAGAGGGAGTCCCAGAGTTGAAAAGGTGGTTCATGAAGAACCTGAGACTCCTCATCTGGAGGGTGGCGACGAGAGCGCCAATCTGAGAGCCTCAGTAAAGGAGGCTGTTGTAGAAGAAGTTCATCAGGTCATGCAGACGATCTTACCGTCTGTAGCGACTGAAGTTATCAAGGCAGTATGGGAAGGGGAAGAAAGGAGAGAAATAGGTCCTCGAGAGGATGGGAACAACCAGAGCCTGAAATGGTTCTATCTGATGATGAAGAGGAAGAAAAAGAGTCTGTGCCAGAGGCAGCACGAGGCTGTAACTATGGGGCGTTTATGAGGTGCAAGCCCCGTACCTTCGATGGTAACAGCACTGCTGCTGCCGCTCACCGGTGGGTGAGGGAAATGGAGGTTGTTCTTGATATCAGCGAGTGTCGGGAGGACCAAAAGGTGAAGTTTGCTACCCACTCGTTTGTAGACTTGGCTCTGTGTTGGTGGGACAATATTGTCCAAGCGGAGGGTAGCGAGTGATAGGAAGGATGAGGTGGGAGGAGTTGAAGAAGATGGTGATTAAGGACTTCTGCCTCATAGGGAGATGGATAAGATAGAGAGAGAGTTCCTGTAGTTGGAGGCGGGAACCATGACACACTAGCAGTACACCACCAAATTCAATGAAATTGCACGGCTAGTGCCAGATCAGGTGACGCCTCTACTTGAAAGATCAAGAGGTACATTCAGAGTTTGCCGGTGGAGATTCACACGGGAGGTTGTGGTGACCGAGGTGAGCAAGAAGGGTGGTGGCGATCGGAACTAGAACAGGAAAAGGTCTGGTCGGGGTGATGCCTCGACGGGTAACAAAAAGGCACGGGTGGATGACCACCGTGGGGCCACATCGAGTGTGGGGTCAAGGAGGTGTGGCAAGTGTGGAAAGGAGCATGCGGGGGAATGTAGGATAGGATTGAACGTGTGCATCAAATGTGGGAAGACAGGGCACATCGCAAAGGATTGCCTTGCGGGCAGATGTTTTAACTGTGGGGAAAGTGCTCATATGAGTAAAGACAGTAAGAAGTCGAGGGCTGAGGGTTCCGGGGCGACAAAGACGGGAGGTGAAGGACCAAGGGCGAGCGCTAGGGCATTCACTATGACATAGGAGGAAGATAGGACGAACCCTGATGTCATGTCCGGTACGTTTCTGGTGAACCAAACTTTAGCTTCTGTGTTAGTTGATTCGGGTGCCAGTAAAAGTTTTATTTAAACTGCTTTCTGTGCTAAGCTGTCTGTTAGTAGTAGATGTGTTGATGCGCCCTTTGATGTAGAAAATACCATAGGTAAGTCTACTAAGATTTCTGAGATGATAGAGAACTGTGATGTGGAACTTGAGGGTCATAAGTTTCCTGTTAGATTGTTCATGATGACCTTAGGTGGTTTTGCTGTGGTTCTTTGGATGTATTGGTTGGCGGACTCAGAGGCGAACATTGTGTGTCACAAGAAGATGATTCGTTTGACATCGCCTGACAGGAGTTTGGTAACTGTTTATGGAGATCAGGTCACGACGATCCCGAAAGTAATCTCAATGGCTGTGGCGGGAAAGTGTATGAGCGTGGACGTAGTGCCTACTTGGCTTATGTAAAGGATGTGGATACACTAGCACCACAACTCTCTGATGTACCGGTTGTGTGTGACTTTCTAGACGTGTTCCCAGAAGACCTACCAGGAGTGCCACCTGACCAAGAGATCGAGTTTCAGATTGATCTGATACCGGGTGCCCAACCTGTTGCCAAGGCACTGTATCGGTTGGCTCCAACTAAGATGAAGGAGTTGATGGAGCAGTTGCAAGAGCTACTGGATAAGGGGTTCATCAGACTGAGTATCTCTCCTTGGGGTGCTCCGGTCCTGTTTGTGAAGACGAAAGACGGTAGCATGAGGATGTGCATTGACTACCGTGAGTTGAACAAGCTGACGGTGAAGAACCGATACCCCTTACCAAGAATAGATGATTTGTTCGATCAGCTTCAAGGTGCCAGTTGGTTTTCAAGGATAGATATTCGATCTGATTACAATCAGTTGAAGGTGAAGGAGCAGGATGTTCCTAAAATAGCTTTTCGCACACGTTATGGTCACTACGAGTTTCTTGTCATGCCTTTTGGTTTGACAAATGCGCCAGCTGCTTTTATGGATATGATGAAACGGTGTGTCGGCCGATGTTGGATAAATCGGTGATTGTGTTTATTGATGATATCCTGATTTATTCGAAGAGCGAGATTGAGCATGCCGATCACATTCGGGAGGTTTTGGAGACGTTGAGAAAGGAAAAGTTGTACGCTAAGTTCTCCAAGTGCGCGTTCTTGTTGCCTGAGGTTCAATTCTTGGGTCATGTGGTAAATCCTGACGGGATTATGGTGGATCTGGCAAAGGTGGAGCGGTGATGCAATGGAAGTCTCCAAAGACGCCATCCGAGATTTGTAGTTTCTAGGGTTTGGAGGGCTACTATAGAAGATTCATTCATGACTTTACCAAGATCACTTGTCCACTAACTAAGCTGACTCGGAAGGATGTGATGTTTGTATGGGGTCAAGTTCAAGAGTAGGCATTCGAGGAATTGAAGGCGAGGTTAAATCAAGCTCCTGTCCTGTCATTACCCGATGGAAGTGAAGATTTGGTGGTTTATTATGATGCTTCCTATTCGGGGTTGGGGTGTGTGTTAATGTAGAGAGGAAAAGTTATAGCTTATGCATCCTGATAGTTGAAGGTTCATGAGGTCAATTGTCCTACTCATGACTTGGAGCTAGCAGTCGTGGTCTTTGCGCTAAAGATTTGGAGGCACTATCTTTACAGGACGAAGTGCACCATTTTCAGTGACCACAAGAGCTTGAAGTACTTCTTTGAGCAGAAAGATCTAAACAAGAGGCAGAGGTGGTGGTTGGAACTTATAAAGGATTATGATTGTGAGATCCACTACTATCTGGGCAATGCCAACATGGTGGTTGATCCCTTAGCCGAAAAGAGAGGCCGAGCCGATTCGGGTGAAGGCGTATCAACTAATCATGACCTTTGACACGGTGAAGCAAGTTAAAGAGTTTCAAGATGAGGCATTGAAGGAAGATCATCTTAACTCGGAAAGAATGAGAGGTATGGTTGGGGAATTGGGTGAAAAGACACTTGGTGTTAAGACCCGATTTTAACGGGTGTGGATTCCTCGTTTTAGGGATCTACGGGTGAAGATTTTCGATGAAGCTCACAAGACTCGATACTCCATTCATCCAGGTGCCACAAAGATGTATCAAGACATGAAGAAAGATTATTGGTGGCCGGGTATGAAACGGGACGTAGTGGAGTATGTGAGTAAATGCCTTGTCTACAGGTGAAGGCCGAGCATCAGAAGCCGTATAGGAAGATCCAACCTTTGGATATACTAGAATGGAAGTGGGAGCACATCACCATGGATTTTATTATGAAGCTGTCGCGTACCTCGAAAGGGTATGATACTATATGGGTGATTGTTGACCGCTTGACGACGAGTGCTCACTTCCTACTGATCCACGAAACATATTCATCTAAGATATTGGTGGATCTGTTTATCAAGGAAACTGTAACTCGTCATGGTGTGCCGGTGTCTATTGTGTTTGATCGTGACACCCGGTTTACATCTAAATTTTGGAAGAAATTCCATGATGCTATGGGGACGAGGTTGCACATCAACACGGCTTATCATCCCAGACTGATGGTCAGTCTGAAAGGACCATTCAGACACTGGAAGACATGCTTCGAGAATGTATGATTGATTTTGGGGGAAGTTGGGATGACCACTTACCGTTAGCTGAATTCTCATACAACAACAATTATCATGCCAACATTGGTATGCTACCCTATGAGATGCTATACGGTAGGAGATGCAGAACACCCGTCTGTTGGGGTGATATTGTTCAGAGTGAGCTAGGGAGCGTCGAGGTAATCGAGGCTAGGATTGTGAAGCTTGAAAAGATCAAGGCCTTGATGAAGGCAGCCAAAGATAGACAGAAGTCGTATGCCGATAAACGACACAGACGGATTAAGTTCCAGGTGGGTGACCGGGTTATTTTGAAGGTCTCACCTTGGAAGGCCATTATTCGATTCAGAAAGTGGGGCAAGTTGAGCCCGAGGTATATAGGCCCTTTCCGAATCATTGCTCGAGTAGGAGAGGTGGCCTATAAATTGGAGTTACTAGATGAGTTAAGTGGAATTCACCTCACATTCCACGTATCTAATCTAAGGAAGTGCTTGGTGGATGAAGACATGATTGTTCCACAGGAGGATATCGAAGTAGACGAACGGCTCAATTATGTGGAGCAACCATTGGCAATCATCGATAGAAAAGAGAAGAGGCTGAGAAATAAAGTGGTTCCTCTTGTGCGTGTATAGTGGAAGCATAGGAAGGGATCCGAGTCAACTTTGGAGACTAAGGAAGAAACAAGACAGCATTACCTACATTTGTTCGAGGAATAATAGGTTTTGGGGACGAAACCTATTTAAGGGGGGTGGGGTTGTAACACCCGGTTATTTATTTATTTTGAAGCCGACGAAGGAAGAAAAAGAAATAAAGTCCAAAGTCGAAGGACCAAAATCGCCAACGAGAGAAAGTTGGGCAAATGGGAGTATTTACGGGAGAGGGCAGCCCTTACCCTCTCCCCACACCCATAAAAAATCAGCCAAGAAGAGAGAAGAGAGAAAAGGGAGAAAAGTTGGTTCGAGTTGGTTTAAGTGAGCAAAATCATTGAGAAGCGGGTCAAATCGAAGCTCTTCTCGTTGTGGTTGTTTGTGTGAGTTCTAGGACCCCTCTTTTACACGTTTTGAATGATTTTGGGGCTGGAACACATCTGAAATCAGGTTTTTGAGTGTGTGTAAGTTCAACGCATTTGTGTTTATGTATGTGTGTGTATGATAATTGGGTCTTGCTTTTGAGCTTGTGTGTGCTTGAATGGTGTTGTGGTATGCATTCTTAGGGTTTAGGATGGTTGATTTGGGCTTAGAAGGGGTTCAGACGAGCTTGGAGGTCGAAAATGGTAGATTAGGTTCGGGATGAACTACATTCTACACCAGCTAGGGCTAGGTGACCGAATGGAGGCCATACGGCCGATTGGGGTGCGATTGAGATTCATTCGCACGATTAGGGTTCATTCGCACGAATGAGGATTCATTCATGCGACTGAGGGCCAGTCGCATGGGGAGTCATGCGACTAAGGGCCCATTCGCATAAGTGCTCATCCGCATTAGTTTCATTCGCATGAGGTCTATTCGCATTAGGTCCATTCGCATGATTGGGTGTTCATTCGCATGGGTGTTTATCCGCATTGGTCCATTCGCATGATGTTCAATCGCATGGAGGCCATACGACTCAAGGGTGTCCATACGCCTAATGAGGGCTGTTGCACCCAAGGAGAAGCGTAGTTTAACTTCTGACTTTCGGGGGAAAGTGCGGATGTAAGCAGGACATGGAAGTTCCTGTAAATTCATGTAATATGACTTTTGGGGTCTTAGAGGTTATGTTGGGCATGATGATGTTGCATGGTTATGCATGTATGTATGATGTTGCCCTGTATGATATTGCCCTGTATGATATTGCCCTGTATGATGTTGATGCCTGTGTATGTTATGTTCCTTGTTATGATGTATGTTTATCTTTCTGTGGCTTTACGTGTTATGATAATGAATGAAATGAAAGTATTATGTAATGTAAAGTGGAAGATAATGAAAAGTGGAACATGATGAATGCGTGTATTAATGAATGATGAAAGTAATGAAAGTCTTGCAAGCATTAGATATCGGGACACGCCAGTTATAAGGTGTTAGCCCAACGATGTGCGGGTTCGCTACCCCGGGAGGATGCACATTGGGATCTTCTTTGTGATCGACCATTTTCATAGAACCTCTACCGCTTACCCCTGGTACTACGACACCATGTATAGCTGTCTATTGATAGACTTCGGCCCAGTAGCTATATAGTTTGGGGTGTAGCACATGGTATTGGTACGGAAGATATCAAATGTGCAAGAAAAGATGTAAAGATGAATGAACGAATGAAGAAGATAATAACTATTATCTATGTGTACGTATGATGCATGATCGCATGAAAGAAATGAACGGTTTTAACAAAAGAAAAGTATGTTTTATTATAAAACAAGAACTCACTCTGGAACGCTGACTTTTTTTGTGTTTCTAGTTGGTAGGTAATGTTGTTGAGGATGGCACTACGAGGCTACTCAGCTCTTCTGGATGCCATCCATTTATATAGGGCTTTTGTGATGTAATGCAACAACGTATTTTGTAACTGATTAACGATTTATTATTTTGCAAAAATTTTACGATGAAATGGGATGTCATTTTTAACTGTTTCCGCTGCGATGCTTTATGAAATACAAATGTAATTATATGTTTTATGTGCGATGATTTACCAGCTGTTAGCGTCCCTGGAACGGGGCCTTACAAGTTTGTAATCCCGAAAGCATCTATCTCGTTTAATCGACTTGCCATGTGAGCTCCATTCTGATGGGAGAGAATCAAGCAATCTCAGAACTTGTTCATGATTTCCCAATTGGGTGTCAAACTTCTTCAGATTACTTGCCACTAATAGAAAACGATCAACAAAATCGGACATCTTTTTATTCTTTAAAGCTGCAAAATTATCAAACCGACATTGTGCAATTGTCTGATTATCAGATTCGAAGTATTTAAACAGTTCAACAAAAGCCATTTTTTTGTTTAGGTTATTGCAATTAACCCCCCAAAAATATTTTTTCCAAAATTTGAAAAATAATTCTCCCCCGGGAAAAATATTATTTTTAAATGTCATGCTAGAAAATCTTAGCAACTGGGGTCAAGCTTGTTTTTTTATTAATCTTGCAATATCGATGAAAATTTCGCTGAGCCGACTTTCGTTGTAAATTTCGGCAGCAGTTTCGCTAGCCAAATGCCTAAAAGAGCTTAGTTTCTCCGACAAGTTCGCACGAAACAAGCTTGAACTTTCTTTCAATGATACTTTCGCCTGCAATTTCGCTTGTAAATCACCCACAAGCACTGTTGAACTTTCGTTCAATGAAACCAGTTTAACAGAGATGCTGAAATTAACTACAAAGTGTAAAACACTTGTAGTTTCGCTAAAAGAACAGGCAATTTCACTGGACAAAGCTGAAAAGCTTTTTCAACATGAAATCAATCTGAAATCATCAAAAACTTAATGGATTTGAGATCTAATGATTAACAGAGCTTCCCCAACCAAAAACAAACAAAATTCAACCAAATTCCATATCAATACACTCAAATTTGATCTAAAATTGATGAAAACTTGATATTGAACAAAAACACCCAAAACCTCAACTTCTCTCTCTAAAAATCTTCAAATCTTCAGTGAATTTGATCCAAAATGGCTCTGATAGCAAATTGTAACTCCAGGATGAACACACTTGAATAAAATCATGAAGATTATATATCAAAGTATGATAATCACAATTAAAACCCCTTTGATCTTCAATTAGATTGCAAAATATGTTTACAAGTAATCCCTCAATCTATTGGTCATTCAACCCTTAACCAACACTAATGACAGTTAACCTATTTATAGTCTAGACTAATATTCACTAATTGCAGTTAACTTCCTAGACTTAGGCTAATTAATACAAAATTACATATAAAGCATAAAAATGAATAAAAAAAGATAAAATATTTTGTTCACACAAAATATATTTTTTACAATATAACTCCTAGTCATCTAAATCTTCAATGTATCGTCTCAGTTCCTCGTCTTGAACATGTCGGGTTTGAATTTTGTTGACTTTGACCATGACATTGACTTTTGTTGACTTTTACTATGCTGATAATATAGACTATCTTGTACAGCTCTAACAATATAACATCAATAACCCAAGAACATAGGATCAAATATATGTGTATGAACTAGCTATGAAGAAGAAATAACAACCAAAACAACACCATGAAAACTACCTTTCAGGAGCTGCTCAAAACCATGAGATTTGATGAAGATGATGATGTTCTTGAATGACCAAAACAACAAGGAGAGGTGTCCTCAAAATAGAGAGAATTCTTCACTTTTTGGTTCTTGCATGTATGAGAGAGAAAGAGAGAGGTGGAGTGTGTGTCTAGTTAAGAGTGTATGTCTAGTTAAGAGTGTGTTGTTCCAAGACATCAAATGAAATAAAAGGAACCAACCCCTCAAGAAATTGGGTTCTCCCCTAATTTTATCTACCAATTATTTTAACTAGTAATTAGAATAAGTTATGTAATTAACCTTTTAATATATAACTTATACACACTTTTATTACTTGATGTGATTTAACCAATTTAAATAACATTACAAATAATACCCATGAACAAAATATCCATATAAGTTGTTCCATCTCATATGCAACTTATTTAGAAAACCCACTTTTCTAAATTGGTGTAATTATTTAATTGCATGATCATATCATCAATTAAATATTAATTGGTGTTTGCTAAGCTTGTTTTTGGGTATGACCCGACTTGGATCATAACGTATTAACCATATCAATGTTCTATGTGTCTTGGGCATAAAGAATCCAACAACTGTTATCCTGAATTGAATCATTGATCTTAACAAACACGATTCACTTATCAACTTTAAGCTAAGCAAGTTCGAAACCTCAATAACATAGTAAACAATAATTGATCATTTAAGAACCCTGTTAAAGTTATTACTTGAGAAGCTCTTATGAAATTCATATCCCATCCAAAAATATCTTGAACTTATTTTCATGTTCATTAGCCGAGTTTGGTATCGATCTAAAACTTGGTGATGTATTCGTGACAAAACCTTCCTAATTGTCTTGACCTATCTGGAATATAAAAGTTCATCAACTAAAATTCTAAAGTAATGATCTTGTACCCTTTGCCAAGAAACACATGAAATAATGAATCATGAAATTGAACAAACTTAAGCATAGCGAAACATTATAATTAAACTTGTTGAATTTAAACGCTTCCAAGAGTTCACGTGCAAATGTAAAATCGAATCCAAGTCTCCTCATGTCCTTGAAATTAGTCCCCTCGTTATTAAATTTCGGGACAAAATTTTTTAAAGTAGGGGAGACTGTAATATCAGCTAATTTTCAAATTATAACCCAACCCCGAATTCATTTTGAACTTTAATATGATATAAATTTCTTTATTAAACTTATTTGTTCTAATGAATCATTTGGATTATAAATGAAACCAACATAAAAAAATTATTTTTAATTTTCATTTACTAAACCATTTAAACAAGTTCCCTTATAAATTTATAAAGTAATAATTTTCAACGTAATAATTTTATAATTTATAAAGTAATAATTTTATAATTTATAAAATAATAATTTTATAATTTATAAAGTAAAGTGTTATAGATTTACAACGTAATAATTTTCATTTATTAGTCCTAATATGGAAAGAATAATTATATATCAAAGTTCTTACAAAACTTATAAATTTACATAAGTTTATAAGTTGTAATGAGAATTCAAGATTTAATTTTAATTAATAAATAAATTATTTATTTTTATATATAAACTCTTTAAAGTTTTAATAGACAATAATTTAGTTATAAATTGGTTTAATAAGTTTGGGGTCAATTTTGCAATTGTTGAAACTTAATTTAAAAGTTTCTTAGATAAAATAATAAACATATAAAACTACAGGGACCAAACCTGTAAACTTGTAAAACTTTGAAACAAAACCCAAATCGCCCCACCCTCCTCTTCGGCCCCCTTAACTCTGGCCACAATTCTGGCGAGCTCCGGCGAGCCAAATTCCCTATAACCATCGATTTTAAACCCAACTAAATCATTCCTCAACCGTTATCAATTTCATTTACAAAACACATAAACCACTAGTTCGATCAGTATCTTCATCGCGAACTTACAACATAGTTGAACAACAACTTCTAAACATCATAGCTTCCAATTAATCGAGGGTTTTGGAATATCATCAATGTTAGAAGCTTTTCAAGTCATTAATTTGGATTATAATAATCATCTTCTTCTGAATCGATCCTATGTCCAATCACGGTGCTCATTGTTCTTCTTTCTATAAAATCTATACCAATCCAGGTAATTCTACACACCAACCCATTTGATTTACTATGGGTAACAAAAGCCCTATGCTTAGTTCGGGAATCAACGTCGATTTCATGTTCGATGGAATCAAATCAAACTAGGGTTTATGTGGAGTTAGGCCTTAGCCCAACTAAGATTTAGGCTTTTTCTTCAAATTGGTTATATAATTTTATTTTGAATCTAAACTCAGATTTAGGCCTTAGCCCAACTGGTTACCCCTCTACACCCCTAAACCAGAGGTTTGGGGTTCGAACCCAACCTCCGACATTTATTTTTTAAGCCCATTTTATGTATTTTAAAATTCAAAAATTATATTAATATGTTATTAAATCAAAGTAAAAACTATTTTGTTAACTAAAACATTTCAGAAATTACTAAGTTAAAATTTTTAAAAATTTTTAAATTTATAATTCTTAAATTTAATTATATTTAAAGAATAATAAGATTATAAAAAAACTATAACACCCGGTTATTTAGAGTCAAAGAAATAAAGAAGAAAGTGAAGAATAAGAAAGAAAAGATAATTAAACCAAGTTAAAAGTTAAAAAGTGTCAAAAGGACAAAAGGTTTGAAAAAGAGGGTGTAAAAGGTGATGGCCGCCCATCACCTCCTACACACCTTGTACCACAGGATTTTTAGAGAGAAAGAGAGTAGCAAGGAGCTGAAAACTCTCGGGTTTTTGAAGAAGAACCAGAAAAGTGCGAATTCAAGGTAAGAAATTCATGGTTTTTAAGTGTTCTTAACTGGCCTGCCTCGGTTGTATGCTTATGTGTGTTGTGTGTGTTCGGGTGTGTGTTTTTGGTGGGTTTCTAGGCGGTTGAACTCAATTGCAAACGAGTTTGGAAGAATTCATACTCAAGAGTTGCAAAGGTGAGTTCTAGAACCCCTCTTTTACATGTTTTATATGATTTTGGGGCTAGAAATACATGAATGTATGTTTTTATAAAACTGGTTTCATTCCCGTATGTATGAATGGTGTATGTTGCGGGTATGGTGTGATTTTGGACTATGTTCATGCTTGATGATGTTATGGTTATGTTTCTAAGGCTTAGGATACATGATTTAAGCTTAGAACATGATAGATGAGTTTTGGGATTGAATCTGATGCTAAGGGTGACCTGGGCTACTCATGCGCCCAAACAGTAGTTCATACGCCTAAGTTTAGAAAAAACTCCTTAAGTGTGAGAAATACGGATGAGAAATTCAATGCAAATGAGTAAGAAATGCGGATGAGAAAGTCAATGCGCATGAACTTCATGCGAATGAAAGTCAATGCGGATGAGTAAGTTCATGCGAATGGACAAATGTGGATGAGTAAGTTCATGTGAACGAACAAATGTGGCTGAACAAAGGTTAATACGGATAAACAAAAAGAAATGCGGATGAACAAAAAGAAATGCGGATGAACAAAGAGGAAACGCGGATGAACACTTGGAATATTTTTTGACTTTTTGGGGAAAATGTGAAATGTAGACTCTGACTTGGAAGGTTCCCGGGGGTTCATGTAAGCTGACTTTTGAGGTCATAGATAATGTGATGGGCATGTATGATGATGTTATGATGTATGATTGATGCTTATGCATGATGGTATGTATGACGTATGTTTTGTATGTATGATGCCCTGGATGGTGATGTTGACTGTGTATGATGATGTTCCTTACATTGTATGTTTATTTTCCCATGGCTTTACGTTGAATGTTAATGAATGAGATGAAAGTATTATGTAACGTAAAGTGGAAGGTAATGAAAAGAGGAATATGATGAAAGAATGCATGCATTAATGAACAAAGGAAAGTAAACTAAGTCTTGCAAGCCTTGTATGTGGAAACACACCCAATGAATGGTGTTCGTTCAATGGTGTGTGGGTTAGCTACCCCAGAAGGATGCACATCGAGGTCTTTCTTTGTGATTGGCCATTTGTATAGAGCCTTCATCGCTTACCCTAGATACTGTGGCTAGGCTACTTTGCGCTGTCACACCACGAAAACCGCAGCGGGAGGTCGCGTGACGTGGTGGTAACGGAAGCTGGAGTTGACCCAACTTTTATAGTCAAACGTACTCAAAGATAACATTAGTCATGAAAATCATATATTATTTTCATAATAGCATTTTGTTAAACAACGTTAAACATTTCGGTAGTAACACATAATACTGTTTTTATTACGTGAACCTAACTTTATTTAAAGACGTTTGACCCTCCAAAGACAAAGTTCCGGAAATCCATATAGAGCTCACTGATAACCCTGAAAAGCAGAAGGGTAATAAAGTCAACATAAAGTTGGTGAGCTTTCGGGGTTTTGTAGTTTCGCAAACATTCATTTTGAAAATAACATGATGAAACAAGACATAATATATTCCACATAGACTAGCTAGGTACTATGATAATTTAGGTCATAAGCCCATAATAAAACCAAGAAACACATTGTTGCCCCACAACTATCCAGACATATAAACTCCCTCGCCACAACCTGACCAGCGCGATTGGTCGCGAGAGCAGGCCATTCTAACCCGATAGATCTACCAATATACTCTGTGGCCTCACCCCTGAGGTTAATGATTATAGGGGGATTTAGGGCTTAATAGTATATATCCATACTACTGACCCAACTTATACCCTCATAATATATTATCCAGCTTAACCCATCATATTTTTAAAGTACCGTTTCATGCTTTTCCCCCAAAACAATTAAAATAATATTTAAAATGGGGCCGAAAGACTCACCTTGAGTGCGATTAATGAAACGAACCAACGTGCTAGGCTTTTTGATAATGAAACCCTAATCATGAGCATTATGGTCAATATATGATGATTTATGCTTACGAATACATTTCACCCATTTAGTTGTTTTAAAATAGTATGTTTTCATTACTTAGAAATGTATTCTTTTGTAAATTTGTAAGAAAAACTATTATCTTTTTTCTTTTTTTAGGGTTAATACCTTTTCACTAATATTTATTCCTTGCTCATATTCTAGATGTCTTATGTCTTTACTATTTTACTCGTGAACGTTACTTTAAAATTTGTATTTAACTAGTGATTTTCTAATTTAAGTGTCTTATGTTATAAAACTATGATTTTCCAAACTTAAACATATTAGTCTTTATTCCAAGTTCGGTAAATAGTTTTGTTACTAATAAATCTTTATGCAAAAATTTCCATTTTACTTTTTATAAAATAATTCTTTTTATAGTTATTAAGATTATTTAATTATTAATACTTATATTATTATTTTGTGTTTACCAAACATAAAAACTTCATTAATTTGCAATTGTAGTCTAAAATAATTACATATATATTTATATAAGTTTTATTAGTCATGAATTGTCCAAAATATATTTTATTCTTTAGTTTTATATGGAGATAAATATATTTTTATAAAGTCCTGAAGTCTCAATTGTCGTCTTTAGTCGAGTTCTTTGGTCATAGCGTCCCTTTGGTCTTATATTTGATCTTAATGAGGAATTTCTAGTCCCAAAATTTATTAACAAACTTTTACCTAGTGAAGTCTTTTAACATGTCCAAGTATCAACCTTTTTAGTCATTCTTTATTATCATTTTCTTAATAATGTCACCCAAGGTCTTCAACTTAGTTATTATCCTAAGTTACCATACTAACAATCATCCTTCATCCAACAAAATTTACTTAATGTTTCTAACAAGCCATAATACATCAATCTTCCACTTATAAGTTCATACCTACATACATAGTGACGTATACATACATATATATCTTCTATCCAAATCTCCAAGTAACATGATTTTATTAACTAAAATCATTTACCAATACATTTTCAGATTCATTAATCATTTAAAGAATCATTTATACCCAATCATCATAAACAAAACAACCATTTCATACAATCTTTAAATGGGTGAACTAGGGTTCATCAAGATCTTTATCTTGATCATCCATGCATGAACATATATACATTATCTAATCAAATATACCTTTGATGACACTAGATGGAACTTTTAATACAATACAAGCACCATCCTTGACTCTTGATGAACACTTCGGGTTCTATTCTAAGGTTCCACAATATTGTTATGAGAGTAATGTGAAAGCTTTCAAAGATGGTGGTGAGGTTGTGGTGCCGAGAGAGAGAAGGAAGGGGGTGTTGGTTGCAGGTGGTGATGGAGGTGGTGGTGGCGATGATGGCAACGGGTGTTGGTGGTGGTGATGGTGGCGACGGGTGTTGGTGGTGGTGATGGTGGCGACGGGTGTGGTGGTGGTGATGGTGGCGACGGGTTGGGGGAGGGAGGTGGTGGTCGTGATGGCAGGCGTTGATGTAGGTGGCTGCGGTGGAGGTGGTTGTAGCAGGTGGCGGTGGCAGGTGATCGGTGGTGGGGGGGGGCGATGGGGTGGTGATGGTGTGTGTGTGTGTGTGGAAGATGGAGAGAATGGGAAAATGAATGGGTGGTGAGTGTGTGTGGAAGATGGAGAGAATGGAAAATGAAAGGGTGTTGAGTGTGTGTGTGGAGTGGTGTAGAGATTATGTAGAGATTGTGTGGATTAGGTGTCATCCATGCATCTACACACATAAATATATTATTATTATTATTATTATTATTATTATTATTATGTATAGAATTATCATATTATTATTATTAATAATCAAAGGTCTCTATCGGTTAATTTGCAACGGGAGTTCACGTTCAATTATTAGTCAAGATCTCAGAAAGTCAAATGAGTCAGAGGTAATAATTTAAAATTTTCTTATTATTATTAGACAGAGTTAAGTTGGAGTTGACCTGATTTGACCGGGTGTCACAGTCTCCCCTCGTTTAAGAAGTTTCGTCCCGAAATTTACGTTGTTGAGCCTGAGTCAATTCTGGTTTTGAACAGGTGAGGGTACTTTTGTTGCATTTCATCTTGACGTTCCCAAGTAAATTCAGGCCTTCTTCTAGAATTCCATCGGATTTTAACTACTTTGATTTGCCTCCGTCCGAGTTTCTGAATTTTTCAATCTAAGACCTCTATTGGCTCTTCAATGAAGTGAAGTTTGTCGTCGATACTAACTTCGTCTGATGGAATAACTAGGGATTCATCTGTCATGCCTTTCCTTAAGTTAGATATGTGGAATACATTGTGCATATTTCCAAGTTCCTCTGGTAGTCTGAGTCGGTATGCAACCTTCCCAATCTGTTCCATGATTTCAAAGGGTCCTATGATTCGTGGACTCAGCTTCCCTCTTTTGCCAAATCTCATAATACCCTTCCATGGAGATACCTTCAAGAACACTCTGTTGCCGACCATGAATTCTAATGGCTTTCTTCGTTATCTGCATAACTCTTTTGCCGACTATTAGCTACCTTTAGTCTCTTTCTAATCTGAACAATCTTGTCTGTTGTCTCTTGTATAATTTCTGGTCCTGTTAATTGTCTTTCCCCAATGTCGGCTCAACATAACGGCGATCGACACTTCCTTCCGTACAGTGCTACGAATGGAGTGGCCTTGATGCTGGAGTGATAACTATTATTATAGGAAAACTCAGCTAATGGTAGATGGGAATCCCAATTTCCACCAAAATCGATCACACATGCTCTTAATAGATCTTCCAGAGTCTGAATAGTTATCTCGCTCTGTCCGTCTGTCTGTGGGTGATAGGCCGTGCTCATATCTAGTCGGGTACCCATGGCTTCCTGTAGGGTTTGCCAAAATCTATAGGTGAATCGACTATCCCTATCTGATATGATCGAGACTGGTACACCATGGCGTGACACTACTTCTTTGATGTATAAGCTTTCCAATTTGCTCATACTGTAGGTCTCCTTCATCGGTAGGAAATGTGCAGATTTCGTTAGTCGATCAACAATTACCCAAATGGTATCATAACCACTTGTTGTCCTGGGTAATTTTGTCACAAAATCCATGGCAATGCATTCCCATTTCCATTTCGGAATTTCCGGCTGTTGTAGAAGTCCCGATGGTTTCCGGTATTCTGCCTTTACTTTGGAGCAAGTCATGCATTGGTTAACATATGAAGCTATGTCTCCCTTCATGTTAGGCCACCACAAAATTTCCTTCACATCGTGATACATTTTATCGATTCCTGGGTGAATCGAGTACCTTGATTTGTGTGCCTCATCAAGAATTACTTTGCATAACTCTCCATACTTAGGAACCATATTCTATTTGCAAAACGCATCATTTTATCAGAGTCTGTTGTCAATTCCTTGGTCATTCCTTGCAGACCTTCACTTTCCAAGTTTTCATCCTTCAATGCTTCGAGTTGAGCATTGCAAATTTGGTTAGTAAGGTTTGAGTATATAAAAGTTTCAACGCTCGCACTCGTAGCGGCTTTTCCCTTTCTTTCCTACTAAGTGCATCTGCCACAACATTCGCCTTGCGTGGGTGATATCGGATATCGCAGTCATAATCATTCAACAGCTCCACCCAGCGACACTGTCTCATATTTAAATCCTTTTGATTAAAAATATGTTGCAGACTCTTATGATCCGTATATATGACACATTTGGTTCCATACAAATAATGTATCCATATTTTAAGAGCGAAAACAACAGCTCCCAATTCTAGGTCATGGGTGGTGTAATTCTTCTCATGCACCTTTAATTGTCTTGATGCATACGCGATGACTTTATCTTTCTGCATTAATACACATCCAAGACCTAATCGTGAGGCATCACAATACACTATAAATCCCTCTGTTCCATTTGGTAGAGATAGTATGGGTGCACTGCACAACTTCTGCTTCAATAATTGAAAAGCTCTTTCTTGATCTTCGCCCCACACGTAATTCTTATCCTTGCGAGTCAACAGGGTCAAGGGTTGGGCTATCTTTGAAAAATTTTCTATAAACCTACGGTAATAACCAGCTAACCCTAGAAATTGTCATACTTCCGTTGGGATTTGGGGGCTTCCCAGTTCCTAATTGCTTCAATCTTGGCCAGATCCACGTGGATACCCTTTTTATTAATAACGTGTCCGAGAAATCGAACTTCTCGAAGCCAAAATTCACATTTCGAGAAGTTTGCGTACAACTTTTCTTTCTTTAGATGTTTAGGATTAGCCTGAGATCTTGCTCATGTTCTTCCTTGGATTGTGAATATGTCAGAATATCATCGATGAATACTATCACAAACTTGTCCAAGTAGGGCTTACAAACCCTATTCATAAGATCCATGAATATTACAGGTGCGTTGGTCAATCCAAATGACATTACTTGAAATTTGTAATGACCGTAACGTGTTCTAAAAGCCGTTTTTGGAACATCCTCTTCTGCTATCAACAGTTGGTGATATCCAGATCGTAAATCTATCTTTGAGTAGTAGTTGGATCCTTGTAGTTGATCGAACAAATCATCCATTCTTGGTAGTGGGTGTCGATTTTTAATGGTGAGTTTGTTTAATTCTTGATAATCGATACACATTCTGAATGATCCGTCTTTCTTTTTGACGAATAGCATGGTGCTCCCCATCGAGAAAAACTTGGTCGAATGAATCCTTTGTCTAATAATTCTTGCAGTTGTTTTGACAACTCCTGCATTTGAGAAGGTGCTAGTCGGTACGGTGATCGTGCTACTGGTTCAGCTCCGAGTATTAAATCAATTCAAATTTGATCTGTCTTTGTGGAGGTAATCCTGGCAAATCTTAGGGAAATACCTCTGGGTATTCTCGTACAATGGGAATGTCTTCAATTTTTCGCTCTTCATTCTTAGTGTCAATGGCTTTTACTAGAAAGGCGGGATATCCTTCATTCAAGTATCCATAAGTTTTCATGACACTTATAATCTTAAAGGAGGGTTTTCCTTTTTCTCCTTGTATGATTAGGAGTTCTCCACTAGGAGTTGGCAATCGGATGATTTTCTCAAAACATACTATTTCAGCATGATTCCGAGAGAGCCAATCCATTCCAATAACAACGTCAAAACTTCCAAGATTGATAGGTAATAAATCAATAGTAAAGAGATGGTTGTTAAGTTGTATCGTGCAATTTCTAATTATTTCATTGGATTCTATTTTCTTTCCATTAGCTAGCTCTATAATATACTTCTTTCTTAGCTTACATGGTTTAATTCCCAATGATGGTTCAAACTCTTTGGATACAAAACTTAAATCAGCACCAGTGTCAAACAAGATGGAGGCATAATGATTATTGATAAGAAACGTACCGTTAACTACTGACGGTTCTTGTTGTGTTTCCTTGGCATTCATTTCAAAAGCTCTCCCTCTGGCCCTGGACCGGTTCAACCTTGGGCAGTTCTTCTTGAAGTGTCCGATTACACCACACTCATAACAAGCTTGATCATTTCTGATTATCCTTCCATCAGGTTTTGCTCGGCAATTTTGGCTCAGATTTCCAAATTTATGGCAATGAGTACAAATTTTACAATCACTAGTATGGGGATATCCACACTTGTTGAATTTCCCTTGAGATTCTTTGTTTGTCCTTCCATTGTTTGATGTTGCAACATAAACTCGCTCAGATCTCTGATTAAAATTTTTCTTGTTGTTTACTTGTCCCTTGGGATTTTCAAACCACTTCCTCTTTCCATCAAACGATCTTTTGTTCACTTTAATCATCTTCCACTCAATTTCCATCACACTTTTTCCATGATCATTCTTCTTGATCAGGGTTCCATTTCGTATCACGTATCAGTTAAGGAGTGTGCAATAGCGATCGCACTTTGGATGGTGGTAGGTTTGGAAGCTATAACATTACTTCTAATTTGAGGTGCCAATCCCCATATGTATCTTTCAATTGGACGTATTCCGGCGTAACCATTCGAGGTACCAATCTAGCAAGGTCATTGAATCTTGAAGTGTATGTCCGGATCTCAGCTCCTTCCATGGTATGGTTCCAGAATTCGGTCCTGATCTTCTGGAGCTCATTACGTGGGTAGTATTCCTTAAGCAGCATTTCTTTTAGTTGTTCCCAAGTAAGTTCATACGCGTTCGTATCGCCCAACATTTGACGCTGGGAATTCCAACATGATAACGCTGCATCTTGAAAGGAACAGGTTGCATACTTGACCTTTTGATCGTTAGAACAATTGCTTATCGTTATAACAGCCTCCATTCTTTCGATCCATTGGATTATGTCTAACGGTCCTTCAGCGCCTGTAAAAGTTCTTGGATTGCATCCTTGAAAAGTTTTATACGAACATCCTTGTGGTTGTCCACCAGATGAACTACCTGGGTTTCCATTCATACCGGATCCGTTGTTTGCACCAATACCGGAACCTACATTTGAACCGTTTCCTGCTCCATTTCCAAGACCGTTACTCGTATTTCTTTGCCTCCTTCCTTTGACCAGCCACTAGATTTGCATCATGTTGTTCTAGAGCTGATTTGACGTGCCGGGCTATCAATTGGGCTAGTTCCTCTGGGGTGGTTGGTAAATTGGCATTTCCACTTGAGGGTGTGTTTCGTGTTACAGGTGGCATGATTTAACTCTGTTTCGAAGGTAGGGAAGAAGAGGTTTAGATTACGTATGCTTGTTATTATATCATTATGATGGTTTATTCTATATAATGGGTTCATTAAAAATATTCATACAATAATCAAGTATTTACCACAGCCAAACATATATCATAAAGATAAAAACTTTTTAAATTTCATAGGCGTCTGATCATACATATACGATTATCAAGCACATAAAAGTTAGTCATCAAAAGATCATAAGTTAATAGTCTACATCCATCATCGAGTTTACAACTCGGTCAAAAGAAAGAGTTCAAACTCCCAGGCTTGCATCAACATCTATCCTAAAACGAGACTCCACGATCAACATGCATAAGATATGAAATCATCATCAGACATAATGTAGCCATAGCCATTGAAGTGTCTGCCCGCTCTCCTATGCGTACTGCTGTGCTGTCACCAATGCTGTCTCGGTCACATCTGCTCTCTGCTCCGCCTGGGTCAGTCGATCCCTAGTCTCTGCGAGACTAGTCTCCAAGTTTGCTATACAGAAGTGCATCTGGCTCAGAGCGCTATCATCCAATAATCTCTCCTCCTCAATTGTCATCAACCTCCCATCCAAAGCTTGGCTCACCTCATCCAGGATCCTCATCTTCTTTCTGACAGTCAGCAGCTCCTTCTCGAGTCGAACACACTAGGCTACCAAGGTGATCATCACACGTTCAATGGGCTCGCCACCCATAGTAGTCCCATGTGGAGCAGAAGTAGACTCTCCCACCTCGAAGCTGGAAGGGATCCTATCTCTCGAAGTCCATCCTCTCATGGCCTCCATGATCCATCCCCACTGGTCATCTAGAAGTCTGGCCCGTTTGGGCATAGATGTACTCTCCATACCGACATCATCAATCACCTTTCTCTTCTCTCTGCGTTTCCTTCGCTCATACACCAACCTAATCTTCGGCGGGTACTACGTGAGGGGAATAGGGGCTGCTGGAGTCACATCTGTGGGGGTCTCACATTCCGGGGCCATGCCTTCTAGCTCCTCGGTAGCGGGCTCAAGAGTGACTGCAGGTGGTGTAGGGTCCTCATCGTCAGACTCGGATATCCAACCATTTCCCGAGTTTTCCATTCCCGGGTATAAGGCAGCTGCAAAGTGAGGTTGGGTAGGGTGAAACCATGGTGTAGGGGAGATAGGTTCTCATGGACCCTGCATGCTACTGCTAAGGTCAGGTACCCTCTCTTGGTTAACGCGATCAGACATCTACAATAAAAGAAATGTATGCATGCTTACTTATCAGTTATGTAATATTTTAGCATATAAATTTTTTTATCATAATCTCAATATGACTATTTTGCTTACATAATGCTCTAATCTAACATAGGCTCATAACATGGATTTGTCTTTGGAGTCGAATAATCTTTTTAAAGTTTATAGTCTAGATTTTCGAAAAAAAATAAAAAATCTTTTAGTTCGCTATAACCGTTGGCTCTGATACCAACTTCTGTCACACCCCGAAAACCGCAGCGGGAGGTCGCGTGACGTGGTGGTAACGGAAGTTGGAGTTGACCCAACTTTTATAGTCAAACGTACTCAAAGATAACGTTAGTCATGAAAATCATATATTATTATCATAATAGCATTTTGTTAAACAACGTTAAACATTTCGGTAGTAACACATAATATTGTTTTTATTACGTGAACTTAACTTTATTTAAAGACGTTTGAAACGTTTGACCCTCCAAAGACAAAGTTCTGGAAATCCATATGGAGCTCACCTATAACCCTAAAAAGCATGAAGGGTAATAAAGTCAACATAAAGTTGGTGAGCTTTCGGGGTTTTGTAGTTTTGCAAACATTCATTTTGAAAATAACATGATGAAACAAGGCATAATATATTCCACATAGACTAGCTAGGTACTATGATAATTTAGGTCATAAGCCCATAATCAAACCAAGAAACACGTCGTTGCCCCACAACTATCTAGACATATAAACTCTGTAGCCACAACCTGACCAGCGCGACTGGTCGCGAGAGCGGGCCATTCTAACCCGATAGATCTACCAATATACTATATGGCCTCACCCCTGAGGTTAATGATTATAGGGGGATTTAGGGCTCAATAGTATATATATCCATACTACTGACCCAACTTATACCCTCATAATATATTATCCTGCTTAACCCATCATATATTTTAAAGTATCGTTTCATGCTTTTCCCCCAAAACAATTAAAATAATATTTAAAATAGAGTGCGATTAATGAAACGAACCAACGTGCTAGGCTTTTTGATAATGAAACCCTAATCATGAGCATTATGGTCAAGATATGATGATTTATGCTTACGAATGCATTTCACCCATTTAGTTGTTTTAAAATAGTATGTTTTCATTACTTAGAAATGTATTCTTTTGTAAATTTGTAATAAAAACTATTATCTTTTTTCTTTTTTTAGGGTTGAATACCTTTTCACTAATATTTATTCCTTGCTCATATTCTAGATGTCTTATGTCTTTACTATTTTACTCGTGAACATTATGTTAAAATTTGTATTTAACTAGTGATTTTCTAATTTAAGTGTCTTACGTTATAAAACTATGATTTTCCAAACTTATACATATTAGTCTTTATTCCAATTCGGTAAATAGTTTTGTTACTAATAAATCTTTATGCAAAAATTTCCATTTTACTTTTTATAAAATAATTCTTTTTATAGTTATTAAGATTATTTAATTATTAATACTTATATTATATTTTGTTTTTACCAAACATAAAAATTCATTAATTTGCAATTGTAGTCTAAAATAATTTCATATATATTTATATAAGTTTTATTAGTCATGAATTGTCCAAAATATATTTTATTCTTTAGTTTTATATGGATATATATTTTTTTATAAAGTCTTGAAGTCTCAATTGTCGTCTTTAGTCGAGTTCTTTGGTCATAGCGTCCCTTTGGTCTTATATTTGATCTTAATCAGGAATTTCTAGTCCCGAAATTTATTAACAAACTTTTACCTAGTGAAGTCTTTTAACATGTCCAAGTATCAACCTTTTTAGTCATTCTTTATTATTATTTTCTTAATAATGTCACCCAAGGTCTTCAACTTAGTTATTATCCTAAGTTACCATACTAACAATCATCCTTCATCCAACAAAATTTACTTAATGTTTCTAACAAGGCCATAATACATCAATCTTCCACTTATAAGTTCATACCTACATACATAGTGACGTATACATACATATATATCTTCTTACTATCCAAATCTCCAAGTAACATGATTTTATTAAACTAAAATCATTTACCAATACATTTTCAGATTCATTTAATCATTTAAAGAATCATTTATACCCAATCATCATAAACAAAACAACCATTTCATACAATCTTTAAATGGGTGAACTAGGGTTCATCAAGATCTTTATCATGATCATCCATGCATGAACATATATACATTATCTAATCAAATATACCTTTGGTGACACTAGATGGAACTTTTAATACAATGCAAGCACGATCCTTGACTCTTGATGAACACTTCGGGTTCTATTCTAAGGTTCCACAATATTGTTATGAGAGTAATATGAAAGCTTTCAAAGATGGTGGTGAGGTTGTGGTGACCGAGAGAGAGAAGGAAGGGGGTGTTGGTTGCGGGTGGTGATGGAGGTGGTGGCGGCGATGATGGCAACAGGTGTTGGTGGTGGTGATGGTGGCGACGGGTGTTGGTGGTGGTGATGGTGGCGACGGGTGTTGGTGGTGGTGATGGAGTTTATATGTCTAGATAGTTGATGGTGGCGACGGGTTGGGGGAGGGAGGTGGTGGTCTTGATGGCAGGCGGTGATGTAGGCGGCTGCGGTGGAGGTGGCAGTAGCAAGTGCCGGTGGCATGTGATCGGTGGTGGGGGGTGATGGGGTGGTGATGGTGTGTGTGTGTGTGTGGAAGATGGAGAGAATGGGAAAATGAAAGGGTGGTGAGTGTGTGTGTGGAGTGGTGTAGAGATTATGTAGAGATTGTGTTGATTAGGTGTCATCCATGCATCTACACTCATAATTATATTATTATTATTATGTATAGAATTATCATATTATTATTATTAATAATCAATGGTCTCTATCGGTTAATTGGCAACGGGAGTTCACGTTAAATTATTGGTCAAGATCTCAAAAAGTCAGATGAGTCAGAGGTAATAATTTAAACATTTCTTATTATTAATAGACAGAGTTAAGCTGGAGTTGACCTGATTTGACCGGGTGTCACATGCGCCATGACGGGGGGTCTATGATAGACCTCAGCCCAGTATCAGTTTATGCATGACGACGGGTATAGCACATGACAATGGTACACCTGAATTTACCCAAGGTTCTGTGGTCAGGTTGTTGTGCGCCATGACTGGGGGTCTATGATAGACCCCGGCCCAGTACCAGCTTTATGCATGACGGTAGGGTAAAGTTCTTGGTTTTTGATGGAATGAAAAGAAGTAATGATGAACGTATGAATGTAAGTGAGAAAGCATGAATGAATGATAGTTAATGATTGAATAATGAAGATAATAAGGATACTATCTATGTATACGTGTGATGGGTGATCACATGCAAAAGTAATGAACGATTTTAATGAAAGTAAAGTATATTTTACTTTTAACTAGAACTCACTCAGCAACGCTGACTTTTTATGTATTTTTTTCCAGTTGGCAGGTAAAGTTGCTTAGGATGGTATGGGGCGGCTACTTGCCTCTTTTGGATGGCATTTTTTTGTTTGATGTTTTTGCATTGTAATGCGAACAAATGATATTGTGTAACGAATGTTGTATTATTTTGCAAAAGCAATTATAATGAAAATGTTGTTTTAAATGTTTCCGCTACAACTTTTATTTCAAGTTAAAATAATTATATGTTTTATGTGCGATGATTGGCCAACTGTAAGCATCCCGGGAACGGGGCCTTATAAAAACATTATTAATTTTTTATGTAATTTAGATATTATAAATCTATTATGGTTCAAATTTAGGTTATTTCAAACGTTATAATTTTTATGCAAAATAATTAATTGTTCAAATAGTTATTTAAATAACGATTTAAATATTTAATTATTCATCTATTTAACCATGTTATGTCATAAATAGTTAATAAAGTTATTCCTTATTTGAATTCTTGAATCTTATAAAATGATATAATTTTCTATTATTCATTATTTTTATTTTAGGGTTTTGATATTATAAGGCCTTTATAAAAATCATTTAAGAGTTAAAACATTTCAAAATAATCCTAAAGTCATTTAAATAAGCATTCAGTTGATTATCTTTATCATATTTGAAACAATTAATTATTAAATATATTATTTCTTATCACACATCATATTTAATCTTTATTAAAAATCTATAAATTAAATTATTGAATCAGTCATTATTGTTCTCGATCTTAATTATTTTGTTCCATCTTTATTAAAACGAAACATAATCGATTGTATTATTTTATTTTATTTTATTTTATTATTAAAACCCCCAAATTTCCAAACGAAACCCTAATTCATATTACTCTTGAATCTTAACTTTATTCTAATCGTAAGACACCAAATCTTAGGTTGAATAGTAAAGGAATCATTGGAGCCCATCTTACTCTCTTATCGTTATCTTAAGTGCATCTTGTGAGTTTTCCTTGCCACTTTTTATATTATTTCACACCATTTTAGGGTGGAACATGTTAAACTTATTAATTTACACTTGTAAATGTTTTTATACTTGTAACGCACTTGCAATTCATGCTTATATTTTGTCATGGTTATTTGTGTTATTGTAAGTTTTATATGAGACACATTATATGTTGACAATCATTAACTATTGCTAGCCTGCCGACGTCATAGGTCTATGGGCCTGACAAGCCTATTTGGTGCTAAAGCCAATGTATTGCCGACTCTTGATGACGTATGACTTGTTTATCATTGAAATCAAGTACACTTAGCCAATCATATAAACTTGTAATTAAGTCGAGGTTTGATTATAGCTATATGTGTTCTATGAACTTGCATAATTCTTAACCATTGACATGAATTGCTACTTGTAAATCTTTTTATACATATGTGTGTTTAACCCAGGGGAACTCACCAAGTTTCAAAGTTGACCCTTTATTTTTAACATGTTTAACGTTTGATACTTGAGGATCTCTTCGTGCTCCTACAAGACTTGAAAATCTTATGTTGTTGTTTATATCTTGTTTGTATTGTAATGATTTAATTGTCTTGTAACGTTCAATAGAATGATATTTAATATTATTTCAACTTATTTTGTTCCATGTGCTATGAACAATCATTTCACATTCATCTGCCCCGATGATTCCATCATCGATCGGGGTGTGACAAAACACATCAATATCAAGTATCATTTGATTAGAGATAATTTTGATAAGGGACTAATCAAACTAGTCAAAGTTAACACAAATGAACAATATGCTAATCTGTTCACAAAGGCTTTTGATTAACAGAGATTTAGTTATCCAGTTTCAGTTATTGGAATGATTAACTTTGAGTTGCTTTTTTTATAACTTAATCATATTATTTCTAAAACATCTGTGTGTCCTAAGTTGTCTATTCTATCACTTACATAAACCCTTATTTACTTTGGAAGAACAAAAGTCTTTTTGAAACATTCCTTAGATTTTCGAAAATTTTTGATCTTTCATAAGATATCCTTTTACCTTCGGAAGAAATTTATGTCTTGAAAACAAATAAGTACATGCGAGAATTTACCTCAGAAGAAATTTTCACAATATATGCTGAAGCTTAACTTCTTCTTAAACATACTTTTATGTTTCAAAGAACATTTTTCTTCCAAAAGCAACTAACTCTCAGAAGTTTTTATTAAAACTTTCAAGTGTTGATCTCTTCCAAAGCAAAATTTTCAAAACTATTTGGAATATCATCCGAAGCCAAATTGGCTTTAGAAGATTTTCATCAAAACTTTTGAAGAATAAGTACCTTCAGAAGATTTTCGATTTCAAAGAAAACTAACTTTTGGCTAAAAGAAAACACTTTTTCAGTGGTGGGACTAACATTTGGATTTCAATGTTTATCCTATTTCAATAACTTTGTCTGAGATCCATTTCATATATATACCCAATAGTTCCCCCTCTTTTCACTCTCTTCTTCCTCTAAACATTTAATAAACCTAAATTCACTCAGAAACCACCCTTGTTCTTCACTTCCTTCACCTCTAAGCTTTCTAAAATGGCCGACCTCAATGGCAGAAATGACCCAAATTTCACCATGCAACTTCACAGGCAAGACAATCAGGTTGCTCTGTTGCACTCTGAGAAAGATCCTTATTTTTCAGGGGTTTGTCAGTTTTTGGCTCTATCAAACTATTCCACCTCCCTTACGATTGATCATGTCCTTTATGAGGATCATTTGCTTGAATTTTTGAAGACATGCCAAGAGGCTATCATTGATGGGGAGAAGGCAATGTCTACTACAGTGCAGGGGATGATAATCTTCATCACTCCAGCCATTATCAACACCCACTTTTAGCTAGATGATGAGGAATGTGAATTGTCCTTTCCTAAAGAAGCTGTTAACCACTCTTTCTAGCAGATGGGCTATGAAGGAGATTTCTCTATCAAGACCTTCAGGAAAGGGAAGGTCCCCTCCCAGTGGAAGTACTTACTTCATGTGGTCATCCACAACTTCTCTAACAAGCATGGGGCTAGGGCCAGATTCTTGAAGATCCTTCCTTCATAGTGCATGGGATGGTTCCAGGGGTCAAGGTACTCTCCGTTTGTTTATACAAATTTGCTTATTAACTTGGACTTCTTAGAGTATTATATGTTTCTCAAATATGTTCAACACCTTCTTAATTGTGAACCGGGCTCACAGTTAAGGAAAACAAATAATATTCTTAAATTACGACAAATAAAGCCCAGCATCTTCAAAATTTTGAAGATGCTAACTGTTGGCTTCTCTTGGGTAGAAACAACCCTTGACCCCAATATGTTAGAGCTCATTGCTCAAGGTGACAACCTAGCGATACAAGCTAGTGTTGAACCCACCCCTCCTACCACTCAACCAACAAAACAACCACAAATTACCCTCACTTACCAAAGAAGATCCAAACAAACCCCTTCAGAAGTTATTCAGTCTGTGTAGGCCCCCATATTACTATCCACATAAGAGGAAGTGGACACTTGAGCTCCTACTTCCCTTGATGAGCAAACCACTCCTATCTTTTCAAGAATTAGTGTGGAGGTTCCTCATGCTCAGCCTAATGAGCTCATTAGCCCAATAGCTTTAAGCCTTCACTTTGAGTCACAAAACTCAAGTAAACAACGTTCAAGGGAAAACTACCATCCCTAGCCTTTAGATTTAAACTAACTGATTCATAGCCTTGACTTCTATGATGATGAAGATTTGGGATTTAGTGAGAACTATGAATCTCTTTACTCTTCCCCTACTCAAGAGAGAGGAGTGCTCCTACCTCTCCCTTGTCTAGCCCATATCATTCACCTACTACTGAGTTGGATCTCCTGAACTTGTTTAGGCGGTCCATATGGAAGAGGCTCTCACTTTTGCAAGTGATTACATTACTAAGACCTTGTTGGATCAAGAAGAAGGCTGGTGCAACCAAAAGCAAATCACTTAGACTATTTTGGTGCATCTAATAAAAGACTTCCAAAGCTAAGTGTTGCTCATCTGAAGGAAATAGAGTTCTTCTGAAGACAAAGTGCAAGATTAACTTCTGAAGACAAACTCTACTTCTGAAGTCAAAGTGTTCCCTTCCGAAGATAAAGTCTGAAAAAAAGATGAGAAGTCAACTTCTGAAGTATGAAGGAAAGAACAAGTCCTTAAGCCTCGGAAGAAGTAGCCTCTTCCGAAGTATAAGTGGCTTCGGAAGAACATGTTCTTCCGAAGCCACTGTAACACCCGGAAATTTTCTTTGAAGCCGACGAAAGAAGAAAAGTGCAGGATCGTTCAAGGGCTTGAACACAATTACAACACAACAACACAATGAGAAGATTAACTAAACTTAATCAAACATGAACTAGGTAACCAAAGGTGATGCAGAGAACACAAGTAAAGCAAGAGACAGAACAAGAGAGTATAGTTTTCAAGGGAGCAGTATATTGCTTTCTCAAGTTCTTTTACAAGTGTTACAAAGCATTAAGAAAGATACTAGAACTTGGAATACTTATACTACAACCTACAGCCGCTATACTATGAAAGCCAGCTGGATACAATTGACTAGACACTAACAAAATCAATTGTAGATCAAAAGGCATATCTGCCTTTTGACCTTGTGACTATGACATGCCATAGCTCACATCCTTATACATTACAAAAAGGATAAAGTACATAAAGTGGAAAGTTTCAGACTCAAGACCTCAATGTACAGTTACCAAAAGCATGAACCTTTTCACCAACTCTTGTAAGTTGGTGACTTATCAGAGACGCAGCAGAAAAGGTGCTTTATGGAATAGTACATCAGATAAGCATGTGTACTAAAAGTCTTCGGAAGAAATCTGTCTTCATAGGTTGAAGCTTCGGAAGACTTTGTCTCTTCAAGCTTCGGAAGACTTCATTTTAGGCTTCGGAAGATATTGGTCTTGGCTTCGGAAGATATTACACTTAGAGTATTTTCTAATGCTTTGTGTAAATCTTCCGAAGCATTCTTCACTTCAGTACTTAGTGCATGTTGCTGAAACACTTAGGCAGTTTTGGGTTGCATCAGACTTCAGGAATCCTTACAAACTCCCCTAGGCTGATGCTACCAAAACACTTAGAAGATTTTTAAATGTTTGTAGTCTTCAGAATAATCAAGACCATCCCTTTCTTCATTTGATGGTCAGGATCATCAAGACTCTCATAGTATCTTCTCATTTCAAAGAGATCATGCAGAGGTAAGTTGATTATGTCTTGCCATGAGTAGACATTTTCAACACCTTGATCTCTGATAACATTCCATCTTTCTGGATTGGTAGAGTAAGTCCAGGATAGGATGGGTGTCTCGGTTGCTAGAGGAGCCACTTGCATAGGAGTTGATTGGGCTGCCATCCTCATGCACTTCCTCAGGTTGATCTGATTCAGCCTGTGGTGTAGAGGTAGATGACTTTGGCTTCTTCTTTTTAGTCTTTGGTTTAGAGGCCATTTTCTCTCCTCTTTAATGTCTTTAACTGAGAAGACTGGTCTGCAGCACCATGTTGAACATCAGTGTCTTTCTTAGTTGGGTGTTCCTCCTCCTCAGGTTCAGAAGGAGAGGAGTTTGACCCTGTCTTGGATCAGAAGATGAAGTTTGCTGAGGCTCAGCTGGAGGTTCTGGTTCAGGTGTCTCTGGTTGTTCAAACTTGACTCCACTTCAGGTGGGACTTGACTTGGAAGAGAGTGCAAATCAATGAGTTCACCACTTTTAATCTTCTGCTTGATTACCCTTATGCTCATCCATTGTAGATAGAGACATGGGACCAAGTCTCCTTCCGGAGAATCCATATGACTTCAAGAAGCTCATCATTCTTTGTCTGTCAGCAGACTTCTTTGCATTCTTTTGAATGATGGCTCTTGACTTTGCAGCTTCTTCCCTTAGCTTCCTTTTGGTTGTTTTTCTTTTCTTTGACTAACTCAAGCTCAAGTTGCTTTAAGTACTCGAACTCAATGAAGTCATAGGACAAGGGAAGAAGTGTATTTGCCTGATAGAAGCCTGTGGCACTCAGGTAGTTTATCATTTGATTCTATCTCTCTCTCTTTATCTACCTGAGGTTCTTGGTGGAGCCACATCTTCCTGTGCAGGACTTTCTTGAACTGGAGAGAGAGTGGGAGTATGCTTGTGAAGTCTTTTCTGTCTCCTCTCCTCTTTGAATTGGAGAAGTAACCTTGCATCCTCTTTCTCCTTTATCTCTCTTGACACTTCCATGTCAGCCAGTTCATTCAACTCTTCTAAGGGGAGGGAGATTATTCATCACATCATAGTTCCTGGTCTGTAAATAATTTAATCCTGACTGCCCTTTGTTCATCATTTTGAGTTTGGTCTGGGTGCAGCCCTGATTGCAGCTTGCATGAATTTTGATGACCCAGAAGAACTTTCTCCCCTTAGCCTCCTTTTCCTCTCTCTCTCTCTCTCTCTCCTCCTCATTCCTCAGGAGTCATTATCCTTTTCCCTTTGTCACCAACAGACCTTTGTGACTCAGGGTGGATTGAGGCTTGGCCTTCATTGCTTGGTGTAGCTTCCATGCTCTGGCCAGAGAGAGGCTGAGAGACACCTTCACCAGCAGGTGTCTCAGATGGAGTTTGGACCTCTGCAGCAGTTGTTGATGGTGAGACAAGGTCTCAGGTTCTGCCACTGGGCCTTCAGCCAAGGTTTCCCTTATGAAATAATCTTAGGGTCCACCTCAGCATCCAGTGACCGATGACATTGCCTGATTGCCTAAGTCTCCTTCTTAGAGAGAACTCTGCAAGGATCCTGTCTTGGATTCTTTGAGCCAGCCTGTCAGCTTGTCTAGATTTGCTTGGATTGACAAGTGGCATGTTGACTAAATCCAGTCCTTCATAGAAGCTCAGGCTTTGGAACTGAAAGACTTCTTGTTGGCCTTGAACTCTGTGAAGTATGAGGGCTCTTCTGTCATCATCATACCTCCATCTGATGATATAGTTGCCAGTTCCATGTGGTGGAGATGAGACACCCTTGGTATACCTTCCTCAAAGAGACTCCTGATGAGAGAGTCTATAGAGTCCACATTAATGTGAACTTGAGGAAGTTGCTGAGAGTGCACAACAGCAAGTGAGGATGGTGAGTCCTCTATGTCCATTCTCTTTGAAGAACTCCCAGGTTCTGTGGTTGTGATAACTTTCTCCCCCTTTTTGGTAGCATCACCCACTTGCATAGGTGAGCTGGGGATAATCAGTCACTCCCACAGGTTCTTGTGTTCCTGGTTGAGCTCTCCTTAAAGGTCTCTCAGCTAGTTTTTTCCTGCAGATATGAAATCTGGAGTTGCTGATCATTGACCCTGTTTTGCAGGGTAGTCACCTGAGATTCCAAGTGACTAACCTTAGAGACTAGATAGTGCATGTTTGTGACAATTTTTGTACCTTTAGTCTCAAATTCCCCTCATCTTCATCAGAAGAATCACTGGGGGATGAGAGGATTGGACCAAAGTCCCTTCTCTCACCACCAGCTTGAGTTTCTTGGCTGCTGGTTTTCCTCTGCTTACTGGCAACCTCAGTTAAGATGCCAATGGGCTGAGTTGCCATGGTTGAGGTCTTAATGATGTAATCACTTTCAAAAGTGAGAGCCTCTTCCATATGGACATCCTGAACAGTTTCAGATGTGTCCCCTCAGTAATAGGTGACTGATGAGGGATAGACTGAGGAGAGTCGAGGTACTCATCTCTCTTTGAGTAGGGGAGGAGAAGAGAGACTCATGGTACTCACTGAATCCTAAGTCTTCATCAGTGTAAAAGGATAGGTTGGAAATTGGTTGGTTTAGATCCAAAGGCTGGGGATGGTAGCTATCCCCTGAAGGTTGTTCACTGAGTGTTGAGACTTAGAGTGAAGGCTTACAGTTGTTGGGCTAATGAGCTCATCAGGTTGAGCTTGAGGAACCTCAGCCCTGATAGGTAAAGTAATGGGAGTGGTTTGCTCCTCAGGAGAAGTGGGCTCTGGAGTCCACTTCTTCCTGTAAGGTGAGTATTTGGGGGCCTGCACAGACTCAATAGCCTAAGCAGGGGTTCGTTGGGATTTTCTTTTGTAGGTGATGAATATTGGAGGTTGTGAAGAAGAGGGAGAGAGCAGTAGGTGTGGGTTCAACACTAGCTTGGACTGCTATGTTGTCACTTGAGCAATGAGCTCTAACATTTTTGGGACTAGGCTGTTTCTACCCCTGAGAAGCCTACAGTTGGCTTCTTCTAATTTTAAAGATGCCGGGCTTCATCTGTCCCAGTTTAAGATATTGCCTGTTTCCCTCAACTGTGAGCCCAGTTCACAGTTAAGAATGTGTTGAACATATCTAGGAAACATGTAATATTCTAAGGAATCTAAGTTTGCAAGTAAATTAGTATAAACAAATTGTGAATACCTGAACTTGACCCCCTGAACCATCCTGAACTATAAGGAGAGATCCTCAGGAATCTGGTCCCATCCACCATGCTTGTTTGATAAGCTGTGGATAACCACATGGAGCAGGTATTTCCCTGGGATGAGCATTCCCTTTCCTGAAGGTCTTACAGAGAAATCTCCTTCATAGCCCATCTGTCGAAGGAATGATAAACCGCTTCTTTTGGAAGAACACTTCACCTGCTTCATCATCCAGCTGAAGATGTCGGTTGATGATGGCCGAGTGATGAAAATTGTTCTCCCCTGCACCGTGGCAGACAGTGCCTTCTCCCCATCCATAATGACCTCTTGGCAGGTCTTCCAGAATTCAAGCAAGTGATCTCATATAGAGGAGGATCACATAGTTAGGGAGGTGAAGTAGTGAGACAAAGACAAGAAACGGCAAACCTCTGAGAATGAGGATCTTTGTCAGAGCATAACAGAGCAACCTGATTGTGTTGTCTGTGTAGCTGCATGGCAAAGTGAGGATCATTTCTGTGTGTAAGGTCAGTCATTGTGAGGTAGCTCAAAGATGAAGAGAAAAATGGGAAGGAAATTTCAGAGAGAAAGCTTTGGGTTTTAGTATGGAAGAAAAGCAGATGATAGAAGAGGGGGAAACTGTTGGGTTTATATGAGCGAGAAGGATTTCAGATAAGTTTAATGAAAGAGGATAAACTTTGAAATCCGTATGTCGGTCCCACCTCTGAAAAAGTAGTTTACCTTTTGCTCAAAAAGTAGTTTTTTGGAATTCGAAAAGCTTCCGAAGGTATTTGTCTTCGGAAGTTTTGATTGAAAAGCTTCCGAAGCTAAAATGGCTTCGGAAGAATTTTCCTGAGAGTCTTGAAGATTTATGCTTCGGAAGAGAAATAAGCTTTTGGATGCTTTGTATAAAAATGAACAAAGCTTCCGAAAGTAATTTTTTGCTTCGGAAGGAAGAGTCCTTAAAAATGAATAAGTGTCTAGTTAGAATTTTAAGCTTCGGAAGATAAATTTTGACTTCTTCCGAAGGTAAAATCTCTTAGACAGTCATTTATTTGAAGACATATTTTTCTTCCGAAGGTTAACATTATCTCCGAAGTATCAGAAAATTTTCAAGAA